>WBNM01026114.1:0-29300 GCA_013399055.1 Ramphastos sulfuratus
TAACAGTTCTTTGTCCTTCTTGTCTTAGAGCCTCCATATCTGGCTCCAGCCCTGCAGGTGAGGTCTCCCCAGAGCAGAGCAGAGGGGCAGAATTCCCTCTCTCTGTCTCTGCCCACACTGCTCTGGATGCAGCCCAGGAATCAAAGGTTTCTCCAAACACCAGGCAGTGATTAACCTTTGCTTAACAGGTTCAGACCCTTGCAAATTTTTGTCCTCACCATCTTTGATCTCCTCTGTTAACAGGAGCAAACAAAAAAATTATCTGCAGCAAAGAGCCTCAAGAGACCTGAAGTTATACAAACAAGTTCAAAGAAGTGGAAATACTGAGAACAGCTTCAATGCTGCACTGCTGTGTCCAGCTGTGGGACCCCAACACAAGAGAGACCTGCAGCTGCTCCAGAGGGTGCAGAGGAGGCTCAGAGGGTTGGAGAAGCTCTGCTGTGGGGACAGGCTGGGAGAGTTGGAGCTGTGCNCAGCTGTGATTCTATGATTTTTGCCTCAAGAAACAGCTACCAGAAAAGAAAAGGGAAGTCTGAAGGTGGCATTTTTGTGGCAATTGCTTGCCCTGAAGCTCCTGAGGAGTTTCACATCTTTCAGGCAAGCCAAGCAGAAGCAGCTGAGTGCACCCAGCTGTAGCACTGCAAATTGTGGAACGCTGCAGCCCACGTGGAAAATCAAACCCACCAGCAATGTGCTTTTAAGCAGAGGGCAGAGAAAGAAGAAGAAGAAAGAAATCCCAGGATTACTGGCAACTGATGTAGAGAGAGGAGGCAATCTTGCAATTTGAGGGGCTTGCTGAGTCTCTGATAAAAGACAAGGCTGAGATCTGAGGAGGAAGAGCCACGGGGAGAAAGGGAGGGAGAAATGTTCTGTGGCAAGCCCCAGCTGTGACTCCCAACACAGCAGTCACAGTTTGCTGAGCAAAAAGATCTCCAAAATTGGAGAATTTGGTCACCAGGAGGGGAAAAAAATTGCAGATGGCTCCAGATGGGATTTGTGTGGTGGAAGGAAACCTTCCCAAATTCCTGAGTGTGGCTCTGTGGGAAATGTCCTGATGTCACCAGCATGAGGAACGAGCTGAGGGTCACTGATCAGCTGAGCTCAGCCCCTGCAGGGACAGGTCTGAGCAGCTCCAGCAGCACTTCAGCTCCAGGGGAGGCCACCAAGAGGATCAGAGGCTGGAGAGGCTCTGCTGTGGGGGCAGCCTGGGAGAGTTGTGGCTGCTGAGCCTGCAGAAGAGAAGGCTCCCGGGAGACCTCAGAGCTGCATTCCAGTATCTGAATCACAGAATCACAGAGTGTCAGGGGCTAGAAGGGACCTCCAGAGCTCAGCCAGTCCAACCCCCCTGCCAGAGCAGGATCTCCTGTACCAGATCACACAGGAACACATCCAGGGTGGGGTTTGACCCTGCACATCTTTATCAACATTGATGAGGTCACCTCTCAGTCTCCTCTTCTCCAAGCCCCAGCTCCCTCAGGCTCTCCTCCTAACAGAGATGTTCCACTGCCTAAATCACCTTTGTGGCTCTGGGCTGGACCCTCTGAAGCAGTTCTATGTCCCCTCTTGAAGGGGAGCTGCAGGCAGGCTGAGGAGTGACTGTTCAGAAAGGGCTGTGCACATAGGACGAGGGGCAAGGACCTCTGCTCTGGGCTGAGCAGCATGGGAGATGGCAGAGCAGGGGTGCTGGGGGCTGGACAGAGGTGAGCAGGGCAATGACTTCCCTTGGCAGGTGCCATGCCCCTGGGCACCCCTGCAGGGCACCTTTATGCATACAGCACAGCACCAGTTGGGTGTCCTCAGCTTCCAGACAAGTGCAGGCTGCATCTCTAATCACAGATTCTCACTTAAGAGCTCCCAGGCAACGGGTGATGAGGACAAATCTCTCTGTTATCTAATTTTAAAGGAATTTGGCCTGTAGAGCACAGCTGAAACAAAGAGGTCACTGCCCCTGAGCGGCCAAACTGTCACATTAACCCCCCCAGGCCTCATCACCTCACCCAGGCAGCCTAATACTGGGCAGTGGAGATCTGATTGGCTCAATGAGTGACTTTATCACATCCTTAATTTGAACCTCTTCTGAGGAGCCAGCTTGATGTTTGCTGGGCTAGATCCCAGCCAGAGCCTGCCTTTGGCTGAGCCTGGCATGGACAGGGTGATGGAGCAGCTCTGGCTGCAGGCCAACACTCAGTGTGTGCCAGCATGGGAGGCATCCCCAGTGCCAGTGGTGCTGGGTATGGCAGAGTCACAGATTGCACTGGGCAGGAAGGGACCCTCCAAGGGCATCCTGTCCAACCCCCTGCAGGCAGCAGGGACAGCTCCAGCCAGAGCAGGCTGCACAGGGACACAGCAAGGCTGAGCTTGGATGTCTGCAGGGATGGGGCCTCAAGCACAGCCCTGGGCAGCCTGTGCCAGTCTCTCCCCACCCTCCCTGGGCACAACTTCCTCCTGATGCCCAACCTAACTCTGCCCTGCTCCACTTCCAAACCATTGCCCTCAGCCTGTGCCCACAGCCCCTTCTGCACAGTCCCTCCCCAGCCTGCCTGCAGGTCCCCTGCAGATACTGAAATGCAGCTCTGAGGTCTCCCTGCAGCCTTCTCTTCTGCAGGCTGCACAGCTCCAACTCTCCCAGCCTGTCCCCACAGCAGAGCTTCTCCAGCCCTCTGAGCATCTTGGAGGCCTCCTCTGCACCCTCTGGAGCAGCTCCAGGTCTCTCTTGTGTTGGGGTCCCACAGCTGGCCCCAGCCCTGCAGCTGAGGTCTCCCCAGAGCAGAGCAGAGGGGCAGGATCCCCTCTCTCCATCTCTGCCCACAATGCTCTGGATGCCGCCGAGGCTGCCCTTGGCCTTCTGTGCTGCCAGTGCCCACTGCTGGCTCCTGCACAGCTTCTCCCCCACCAGCACCCCCAAGTCCTTCTCTGCAGGGCTGCTCTCATCTCCTCACCCCCAGCCTGGACTGATACTGAGGATTGCCCTGACCCAGGGGCAGGACCTTGCCCTTGGCCTGACTGAATCTCCTGAGGTTCTCCACCTCTGCAGCCTGCCCAGGTCCCTCTGGATGGCTCCATCCTGTCCTTCAGCCTTACCAACCACACCACTCAGCTTGCTGTCAGCTCACCAAGGCTCACCTCATCATTTGCTCAGGAGCAAGGAGACCTCATGGTGGTTGCTGGGGCTCTTTGTGTGGCTCCAGTCCTTTTCCATGCAGCCCACCACCACCAAGCAACCTTCATGCAGTTAACCCTACAATTTAACTGCTAATCAGCTGTCCCCTCCACTGGCTTTCTGATCACCTTCTCTGCCTGATTTTGGGTGACAGCCTGCACGGGGCACAGCAAAGTGAAACATTAGAGCTGTCTCCATCTCCTTCAGCTCCCTGTGCTCTCTGAGCCAGTCAGAACAAATAAAGGGCAGATAGCCCCTTGATAGCTGGGGGCACTTTGTCTGGTTGGATTAGTTCAGGAGTACTTCTCAGTGAGAGGTATGTGTTCAACCCTCCAGCAGCAGCAGTGGGAACCTCTCCGTGGCTCTTGTGCTGCATCCCAGGGCTGCTTCCCACCTGGCATGGAAATGTTTCCAGGGCTGTCTCCCCCACCTCAGTATTAGCAGTTTTATCACCTCTGTCCTGCTGATTTGGATCCTTTGGTGAATCCTCTGCTTCCTTTCCCCGTGGGAAGTCACTGGCTGTGGCTGTCTGCATCCCAAAGAGCTAGAGAGCTGCCACTGGCAGTGGTGTTTCCCAGACTGTGGTCCAGCCCCATGCCTGCTCCTGCTCCTGCTCTTGGGAGCCTGCCCTCAGGCTGCTTTGTTGGAGCAGCTGCCCTCAGGTGGGCTGGAACCCCCCAGTCCTGCTTCCTGTCTCACTCACCAGCTCCTTCTGCACAACCATGGACTCCCATCCTCCTGTGCCTTGTTGAAGGAGGTCATTGGGGCTGAAGAATGTGCTGGGATGAAGCCTTGGCTAAGGAGAGAGCCAAAGCTGGGCTGCTCTGCTGGAGGAGCAGCTGCTGAATGGATTTGAGTTCTCAGGAGCTGAGCTGACCCAAGCTTCTCTTTTCCCTGGCTGATGTCCATAGCTAAGAAAAGACTTTGAGCTTAGGCACAGCTCTGGATTTGTGCCTAAGCATGGAGAGACTCTTTGAGCTTTTGGATGAACCACCACAGGCTGGGAACAGCATCACAGCATGGCAGGGGCAGGGAGGGAGCTGCAGAGAGCAGCCAGTCCAGCCCCTGCCAGAGCAGGGGCACCCAGGACAGGGCACACAGGAACACATCCAGGGTGGGGTTTGGAAAGTCTCCAGAGCAGGAGACTCCACAACCTCTCTGGGCAGCCTCCTCCAGGCCTCCAGCACCCTCACAGGGACAAAGTTTCCCCTCCTGTTCCCCTGGCACCTCCTCTGCTCCAACTGGCACACAGTGCCCCTTGTGCTGCCCTTGGCCATCCCTGGGCACAGCCTGGCTGGGTCCTCCCAACACTGCCCTGCACATCTTTAGCACAGCACTGAGGGCAGCCCTCAGGCTCCTCTGCTGCCAGCTGCCAGCCCCAGCTCCCTCAGCCTGGCCTCACAGGAGATGTTCACTGCCTGCAGCAGCTTGGGGGCTCTGGGCTGGGCTCTCTGCACCACTTCCCTGAGCTCCTTCTTGAGCTGAGGGGCCCAGAACTGGACACAAGAGTGCAGCTGTGGCCTCAGCAGGGCAGAGCAGAGGGGCAGGAGAACCTCTCTGACCTGCTCACCACAGCCCTTCTAACCCACCCCAGAATGCCATTAGGGTGCCAAAAAGACACATTGCTGACCCAGACAGGGCTACTGCCCACAGGCTTCCTTTGTATGCCTTCGGAGTGACTGTGCCACAGGTGAGGGCTTTGGGAGCTGCAGGGTTTCACCTAGCAGCAGAGCAGAGGTCTCTTCTGCCTAGGACTCAGCCCATGTCAGGAAGGCAGCAGTGGACACCCCTGCAGAGGGTGGTGGTGATTCCTTGCACATTTCAAGCAGACAATGTTGTTTGTGGAAAGAAGAATTGATTTCTTGTTAAAGCTTTAGAATTTGGTTGATGCAGTGACCCAAGCCTGGGCTGCCATCTGCACAGGACCCTGCAGCACTGCTGCAGCTGGGGTGAGGCATGGGGGCTGCAGGTTGTGAGGGACAGTGGAGAGCTCTTTGGGGGCTGCAGGTTGTGAGGGACAGTGGAGATGCCTTTGGGGGCTGCAGGTTGTGAGGGACAGTGGAGATGCCTTTGGGGGCTGCAGGTTGTGAGGGACAGTGGAGATGCCTTTGGGGGCTGCAGGTTGTGAGGGACAGTGGAGATGCCTTTGGGGGCTGCAGGTTGTGAGGGACAGTGGAGATGCCTTTGGAGGCTAAGGGCAGACCCCCAAAAGCCTCAGACCCTATCACTGATCCACCCATCCCAACACCTCTGTATGAGCAGAGGGATCTCTGACATGGGGAAGGGTGGGGATGGCTTTTTTGCTTTCTGTGCCCTTCAGGAGGAGCACTTGGTGCTGTGCCACGTGCTATGTCTGGTGCTGTGCCTGGTGCTGTAGACATAAGAAGGAATTTTAGAAACCAGGAGGAAGTTGTGCCCAGGGAGGGTGTGGAGAGACTGGCACAGGCTGCCCAGGGCTGTGCTTGAGGCCCCATCCCTGCAGACATCCAAGCTCAGCCTTGCTGTGTCCCTGTGCAGCCTGCTCTGGCTGGAGCTGTCCCTGCTGCCTGCAGGGGCTTGGGCAGGATGCCCTTGGAGGGTCCCTTCCTGCCCAGTGCACTCTGTGAAGCTGAGTGAAAAAGCACAGCTCTGGCTCAGCGAGGGCTCAGGGATTTCCTGCCTGTCCAACCCAACCCCCTCCTTCTCATCCTGTCTGGCAGGAGGCTGAGCTCTCTGTCTGCTCTGCTGCCTGCTTCCAGGGGCCTCTCCATCACTTTTATGCCCATTTCTAGGCGAGGCATTGTCTCATAAAGTTCACACCATCATTCTCTCCTCACATTAACCCTCGCTCCGGCTCCCCCAGCACAGCTTCGCCCATGCTGGGAGCATCTCTCCCTGCCCTCTCTGCCCTGCCGTGGGTTGGGAGCCATCAGGAGCATGGAGCATCCCCTTGGGAGCACTCATCCCTCCCTGCACAGTGTGGGGAGCAGATGGGACAGGTGTGGGGAGCAAGGGAACAGTTAAGAGGCTTTTCATTCAGGGCATCTCCTGCCTGGAACAGGAGCATTATTTCACGGCGACTTATTCCTTCCATTGAAACCTTCGAATAATTTCCCTTTATAATCAAACTTTTCTCCCCCTAAATCAGTTTTACAACCACCTTGTTATACCTGGAAACTCAACGTGAAAAATTCCTGTTATAAATAGTTGGGCTGTGCTCTGCATACCAAGCAAAGCCCGGGAGGATGGCTGAGCAGAGATGTCCTCTGCCACCTGCGGGGGGCCACGGCCGGCTTGGGGACTTTGGCTGCTTCGCTGCAAGGGGCAGGAAAGGAGCAGTGGTGACAGCCCTCAGGCTGTGCTGCCATTCGGTCAGGCCTGGCCAGGCTGCAGAGTTGGGTGAGGAGAAATGGAATGAAACTCAACAAGGGCAAGGGCAGAGCCTGGCACCTGGGAAAAACAGCCCCAGGGACCAGGATAGGTTGGAGAGCTGTTGGAGAGCAGCAAAGGGGAAAGAGACCTGGGGGTGCTGGTGGGCAGAAGGATGTCCATGAGACACAAATGTGTCCTGGTGGCACCCTTAATGGCATCCTGGGATGGGTTAGAAAGGCTGTGGTGAGCAGGTCAGAGAGGTTCTTCTGCCCCTCCGTGGCCCTGCTGAGGCCACAGCTGCACTCTTGTGTCCAGTTCTGGGCCCCTCAGCTCAAGAAGGAGCTCAGGGAAGTGGTGCAGAGAGCCCAGCCCAGAGCCCCCAAGCTGCTGCAGGCAGGGAACATCTCCTGTGAGGCCAGGCTGAGGGAGCTGGGGCTGGCAGCTGCAGCAGAGGAGCCTGAGGGCTGCCCTCAGTGCTGTGCTAAAGATGTGCAGGGCAGTGTTGGGAGGACCCAGCCAGGCTGTGCCCAGGGATGGCCAAGGGCAGCACAAGGGGTACTGGGTGCCAGCTGGAGCAGAGGAGGTGCCACAGGGACAGATATCTGTGTCCTTCCACCTCATCTCTGCCCACAGGACATCTCCTGAGGGGGCTGTGGCACTGCTGAGTCATTGCCCATCCGCAGCTCTTCCATGCCCTGCCCACTGGCACCAGGTGCTGTGACACCTCCAAAACCTGCCTGAGGATCTTGGATCTCAGCCATGGATCCATTAGGCTCAAAATGCCCCAGACTGGCACAAGGCAGAAAAGCCTTTTTTGACCCCCATGTTCCCTCCTGGACATGGCAGTGATGAGTCTGTCTGCCTGCCTGCCTGCCTGCCTGCCTGCCTGCCTGTCTGTCTGTCTGCCTGCCTGCCTACCTGCCTGCCTGACCATCTGCCTGCCTGCCTGCCTGCCTGCCTGTCTGCCTGTCTACCTGACCATCTGCCTGCCTGCCTGCCTGTCCGTCTGCCTGCCTGCCTGTCTGCCTGCCTGCCTGCCTGCCTGCCTGTCCGTCTGCCTGCCTGCCTGTCTGCCTGCCTGCCTGCCTGTCCATCTGCCTGCCTGCCTGCCTACCTGCCTGCCTGTCTGCCTGTCTGCCTGTCTGTTCAAGAAGTGCTGTGTGTCTCCAGGAGCCCTCCAGCCCCCTGCTCCTTTTCAGGTGTGTGTCAAAGAGAGATGTGTTGCTTGCTTGCAGCCTGTGTGATGGTTTTATTTTGTAGATTCATTGGGTGTAAAGCTGCAGGAGGCTGGTGGAAGGCTCTTGAGTTCCTGTAAATCAGAGGGCACTGAGCTGCACCTCCTTCAGAGTCACAGCATACACCTGGTGGGCAGAGCCCTCCCAGCTCAGCCAGCTCAGCCCTGCACCAGCACTGCAGGGGCACCACTGAACCCTGCCCCTCAGCACCAGGGTCACAGCTGCTGGGAGCCCTCCAGGGATGGGGACTGCAGCACTGCCCTGAGCAGCCTGTGCCAAGCTTTGAGAACCCTTCCAAGGCAGAAAGAGTTCCTGAGCTGCAGCCTGAGCCTGCCCTGGGGCAACTTGGAACCATTGCCTCTGCTCCTCAGCCCCTCCTCACCCCCAGCTGCTCCAGGCCCTTCTCCAGCCTCTCTGCCCTGCTCTGCACAGGCTGCAGCCCCTCAGTGTCCTTCCTGCAGTCAGGGGCCCAGAGCTGAGCATAGCACTCGAGGGATGGCCTCAGCAGTGCTGAGCACAGGGACATGATCCCCTCCTGTCCCTGCTGCCCACCCTCTTGCTAACACCAGCCAGGATGCCATTGGCCTGCTTGGCCACCTGGGCACTGCTGCCTCATTGTCAGTCACTGCCACCCAACACCCTCAGGTCCCTCTCCCAGCTGCAGCTTTCCAACCACACAGCCCCAGGTCTGGAGCTCCCCATGGGGTTGTTGTACCCCAGGTGCAGTGCCTGGTCTTTGGCCTTGCTGAACTTCACCCAATGAGCCTTGGTCCATGGCTCTCAGCTGCCCAGGTGCCATGCAAAGCCTCCTTGCCCTCTAGCTGATGGACACAGCCACACAATCAGCACACACAGTGCATCCTCTGCCTTGTGCTGGACTGAGACACATCTCTAGGGAAGATCTCTCCAGGCCACTTCCCGTGGTGGTTAAATGCTTCCCATCTCCAGAAGTGCCTGATTCATGTTCTGGATGCTGCTGGCTTCAGCTGTCAGCTCCTGTTCTGCCTCTGTCAGCCCAGTCACAGAGTCTTTATGGCCTGATATTTTCTTCTTCTGGAGGCACTGAGATGCAACAAGGAAGTCACCTCTCAGCCTTCTTCTTTAAAAGCTACCCAGCTTGAAGCCTCTAAATCTCTGCATGGGAGCTGTTCTCCTTGTCACTTAAATCACCTTGGTGGCTCCTGTTGCCTATTTGCTGCAGCTTCCTGCTCTTGCAGCTCTTGTCTTTATTTATTTATTTAAGCAGCTGCCATAATTTAGGTCCAACATGGTGTTAAACTGAGCAGAGAATAACAGCCCAGTCCCAGGTCTGGTGAATGGCCCAGAGCCTGCCACCCAAACAAATAATTACAGAACTGGAGATGAGCTGCAGGCAGCTCACTTGTCCTTCAGCTCCTAGTCACCAGGAGACTGCTTAAGCTGGAAGGGCCCAAGGGTGCCCACTGGAGCAATACCCAACCCTCTGCATGCTGAAGCCTTCCTCTTCCCCCAGGCTCCAGCTGTTGAGATGTGGAGCATCACAGAAGAGTAGGTGTTGGAAGGGACCTCCAGAGATCATCCAGTCCAACCCAAGTGCCAGAGCAGCACCATCTAGGGCAGGGCACACAGGAACACATCCAGGTGGGGTTGGAAGCTCTGCAGAGAAGGAACTGGATTTGCTTAGCCTGGAGAGGAGAAGGCTCCAGGGGGACCTCAGAGCTGCCTGCCAAGAGCTGAAGGGATCCTGCAGGAAGGCTGCAAAGGAACTTTTGCTGAGGGTGTCTGAGCCAAGGGGGAATGGTTTGGAGCTAAGGCAGAGCAGGGTTAGAGTGGAGCTGAGGAAGAAGTTCTGCAGTGTGAGGCTGCTGAGACTCTGGCATGGGTTGCCCAGGGAGGCTGTGGCTGCCTCCTGCCTGGAGGTGTTCAAGGCCAGGCTGGATGAGGCCTTGAGCAGCCAAGGCCAGCTGAGAGCTGTCCCTGCCATGGCAGGGGTTGGAGGAGAAGATCTCTGAGATCCTTTCCAGCCTGAGCCATTCTGTGCTTCTGTATCATTGAGTTCATTCCCCTGCCAGAGCAGGGGCACCCAGGGCAGGGCACACAGGAACACACCCAGGGGGGCTTGGAAAGGCTCCAGAGCAGGAGACTCCACAACCTCTCTGGGCAGCCTGCTCCAGGCCTCCAGCACCCTCACACCAAACTCCTCATGCTGAGCTGCATCTTCCTGGCTTCCAGCTTAGCCCTCTTGGTCCTTGTGCTGGCCCTGGGCACCCCCAAGCACAGCCTGGCACCTTCATCCTGACCCCCAGCCCTCAGCTATTGATAGACACAGGAATGTGGAAAGCAAACTACGTCTGCTCCAGCCAGTTGTTGGTGCTCCAGGGACTCCAAAGCAGCCTCCTTCAGAGGTCAGTGTCCACTACCCCCAAAAGCAGATCTGACTTGTGACACTTGCACTTCTTAGAGGAGACTCCTGTAGGGAGACAGTGAAAAGTTCTCTAGCAGTGAGATCACAGATTACAGATCCAAGGATCACAAGATCAGAGGATGTTAGGGGTGGGAAGGGACCTCTGGAGAGCTTCCAGTCCACCCCTGCCAGAGCAGGACCAGAGAATGCAGCACAGGTCACACAGGAACACATCCAGACAGGGCTGGAAAGGCTCCAGAGAAGGAGACTCCACAACCTCTCTGGGCAGCCTGTGCCAGGGCTCTGGGACCCTTCCAGTCAAGAAGTTCTTCCTCACCTTGAGGTGCAACTTCCTGTGCTGCAGCTTCCATCCAGTGCCCCTGTCCTATGGCAGGGCACAAGTGAGCAGAGGCTGTGCCTGTGCCTTCCTTCCTGACCCCCAGCCCTCAGCTATTGACAGACATTGCTCAGCTCCCCTCTCAGCCTTCTCCTCTGCAGACTCAGCAGCCCCAGGGCTCTCAGCCTCTCCTCCTCAGGCAGTGCTGCAGGCCCTGCAGCATCCTTGCAGCCCTCCCTTGGACTGTCTCCAGCAGATCCCTGTCCCTGCTGACCTGGGGAGCCCAGAACTGGATGCACTATTCCAGGTGTGGCCTCAGCAGGGCAGAGCAGAGGGGCAGGAGAACCTGCCTGGATCTGCTGCCCACACTCTTCTGAATGCCCCCCAGGACCCCATTGTCCTTCTTGGCCAGCAGGGCACAGTGGTGCCCATGCAGCACTTGTGCCCCAGCACTGCCAGGTCCTGCTCTGCAGGGCTGCTCTCCAGCAGGTCATCTCCAGGATGTCTCTTCAGGAGCTGTGCTCCAGCTGCATCTGACAGGATGGAGCAAAGGTTGCCTGCTGCAGTCCCTGCTGTGTGCAGCTCAGACCCACCAAGCACAACTCTCCCTTTTCACCTGGGCATCAGATCAAACACAGAAAGTAAATCTGGAGCTGGAGGGACTCCTGCATCCTGTGCTGCCCTCATGAAGACTCTGAAGTTAGAGCTGCACCCCCAGGTCATTGCCCTCCTCAGGTGCTGTGGGGGAGGCATCCTGCAGAGTTTTCCTCCCCAGCTCCTGGCTTGGTGGCTGCCATCAGGCAGGGGCTCTTAGCTGCTCCTGTGTTGCAGCTGTGAGTGGCTGCAGCTGTGTGCCTGGCAGTGAAGCCAAGACATGAGGGTTCCTCCTCCACCCCACCTGCAGATGGTCTTGGGGCCATTGCCCTGCCCAGCTCTGGTGGGGATCACATTGTGAACTGATAAAGGAGCTTCACAGATTGCTTGAGGCTGGAAGGGACATCTTGGCCAACTCCCTGCAGGCAGCAGGGACAGCTCCAGCCAAAACAGGGTGCAGAGGGACACAGCAAGGCTGAGCTTGGATGTCTGCAGGGATGGGCCTCAAGCATATCTCTGAACAACCTGTTCCTGAAGCTTGAGGAGGGCAGGTTTAGCCAGAAGAGAATAGGAAGAAATTCTTTAGAGTGAGGCTGGTGAGACACTGGAACTGGCTGCCCAGTGAGGCTGTGGCTGCTCCCTCCCTGGAGGTGTTCAAGGCCAGGCTGAGATCCAATGGAGATCCAATTCTACCTGCAAATGACCTCGCTCTGCTTGTATAGTGGGACCTGGGCAGCTGAGAGCCATGGACCAAGGCTCACTGGGTGAAGTTCAGCAAGGCCAAGGGCCAGGTCCTGCACCTGGGGCACAGCAACCCCATGGGGAGCTCCAGACCTGGGGCTGTGTGGTTGGAAAGCTGCAGCTGGGAGAGGGACCTGAGGGTGTTGGGTGGCAGTGACTGACAATGAGGCAGCAGTGCCCAGGTGGCCAAGCAGGCCAATGGCATCCTGGCTGGTGTTAGCAAGAGGGTGGGCAGCAGGGACAGGAGGGGATCATCCCCCTGTGCTCAGCACTGCTGAGGCCATCCCTCGAGTGCTATGCTCAGCTCTGGGCCCCTGACTGCAGGAAGGACACTGAGGGGCTGGAGCCTGTGCAGGGCAGGGCAGCGAGGCTGGAGAAGGGCCTGGAGCAGCTGGGGGTGAGGAGGGGCTGAGGGAGCTGGGGGTGTTGAGGCTGCAGAAGAGGAGGCTGAGGGCAGAGCTCCTTGCTCTCTGCAGCTGCCTGCAGGGAGGGGGCAGTGAGGAGGGGGCAGCCTCTGCTGCTTGGTGGCAAGGCACAGGAGCAGAGGCAATGGTTCCAAGCTGCCCCAGGGCAGGCTCAGGCTGCAGCTCAGGANCATCTCTGCTGTGGAGAAAGGCTGAGAGCCCTGGGGCTGCTTAGACTAGAGAGGAGAAGGCTGAGAGGGGACCTGATCCATGTCTATCAATAGCTGAGGGCTGGGGGTCAGGATGAAGGTGCCAGGCTCTGCTTGGGGGTGCCCAGGGCCAGCACAAGGACCAAGAGGGCTAAGCTGGAAGCCAGGAAGTTGCAGCTCAGCAGGAGGAGAAAGTTGTTTGGTGTGAGGGTGCTGGAGGCCTGGAGCAGGCTGCGCAGAGAGGTTGTGGAGTCTCCTGCTCTGGAGCCTTTCCAAGCCCCCCTGGATGTGTTCCTGTGTGCCCTGCCCTGGGTGCCCCTGCTCTGGCAGGGCTTGGACTGGCTGCTCTCTGGAGGTCCCTCCCAGCCCCTGCCATGCTGTGACTGTGTGGTTCCCTTCCCTGTGCCATGCCAGTGTGGTGCTGGCAGCCTCACTGAGGTGGTCTTGGGAGCCTTGCTCTGGGGTGCTGGCTTGGGACACCCTTTGAAGCAGAAGGTTTTGGGCTGCCCCAAAAGCTGGATTCAGTCAGCAGCCTGTGCAGAGACAGAGCAGTTCCCCAGCCCTTAGGGCAAGTGACCAAGTACTTGGAGGTGTCCCTGCTGCCTGCAGGGATTGCACAAGATGCCCTTTGAGAGTCCCTGCCAGCCCACAGCAGTCTGTGCAGCTGTGAGTCTGCACCCCCAGGCACTCAGGAGGCAGCAGGTAGTGCTGCTCCATCCCTTCTGCAGTGGGGAACACCTGGAATTAAGCAGATGTGTGGTTCCCTCTGCACCATCTAGAGCATCAGTGAGCACCTCTGGCATATCCTGGTGGGGGTGCTGAGTTCACCTCGGCAGCTGTGGGCTGGTTCTGCAGCTCCCTGTCAATGCCTCAACCACCTGTTGATGTATTCCCCTGGTCAGCAGAGCCCTGGCTGCCTCCTGTCCCCCCAGATGCTTTGTGGCATGTGACAGTACAATGGAAAGGTGTGGAGAGCAGTTTGTCACTGCACTGACGAGCTGCATGCTCACAGGGTTTTTTGCTGGAGCTATGAGGTTTGGGGTAAATACTCCATAAATATGTAAATAGCTTCTGATGTGCTTGCAGGAGGTAATTGCAGCAGGACGTGGCTGGGGATGCAGATGAGTCAGCAGTGAATGAACTCTGCAGTGTTGGAGGCCAGGCTGGATGAGGCCTTGAGCAACCTGGGCTAGTGGATGTGTCCCTGCCCATGGCAGGAGCTGGCACTGGATGGGCTTTAAGGTCTCTTCTGAGTGGTAAAATGTTAGAACAGTTTGCCCAGGGATGTGGTTGAGGACTCACCCCTGGAAATGTTCAACATCAGTCTTGATGTGTCCCTGGGCAGACTGCTGGGGGACAGGCTGGGAGTGTTTGACCTGTGCAGCCTGGAGAGGAGAAGGCTGCAGGGAGACCTCAGAGCTGCATTGGCAGGCTGGGGAGGGACTGTGCAGAAGGGGCTGTGGGCACAGGCTGAGGGCAATGGTTTGGAAGTGGAGCAGGGCAGAGTTAGGTTAGGCAACAGGACTAAGTTATGCCCAGGGAGGGTGTGGAGAGACTGGCACAGGCTGCCCAGGGCTGTGCTTGAGGCCCCATCCCTGCAGACATCCAAGCTCAGCCTTGCTGTGTCCCTGTGCAGCCTGCTCTGGCTGGAGCTGTCCCTGCTGCCTGCAGGGGCTTGGGCAAGATGCCCTTGGAGGGTCCCTTCCAGCCCAGTGCAATCTGTGCAGCTGTGAAGAGCTTCAGGGCCAGGGCTGGGCACACAGGGACCTGCAATGCCTTCAGCATGTGGGGCTGGGGGGGCAGTGGGTGGCTTAGCTCTGAGCTGGGCAGCTTGCTGCAGTCACACACCAGGGATGTGAGGCTGCCTCTTGCTTGGGGGTGTTTGAGGCCAGGCTGGATGAGGCCTTGAGCAGCCAAAGTCTATCTGGGAGCTGTCCCTGCCCATGCTGGGAAGGTTGGAGCAGATGATCTCTGAGGTCCCCTCCAGGCTGAGCCACTCTGGGATCCTGTGATACAGAGTGGGGAGTCCTGAGGGGTGGTTGGGAAGTACAGGCAGGACCATGCATCCCTGCCAGCCTCAGCTCCTCAGGGTGAGCTCATGAAGCAAGGCTTGATGGCTGCTGGAGCCCTGCACCAGCAGGGACATCAGGGACCAGTAGTGACCAACAGGGACTGCTACTGACCACCAGTGACCAGCAGGGACCAGCAGTGACCAGCGGTGGCCATCAATGACCACCAGTGAGCAGCAGGGACCAGCAGGGACTACCAGTGACCACGAGTGACCAGCAGAGACCAGCAGAGGCTAGTAAGGACCATCAGAGAGCAGCAGGGGCTAGTAAGGACCATCAGTGACTAGCAGGGACCAGCAGAGACTGTCAGTGACCAGTAGTGACCAGCAGGGACCAGCAATGACCAGCGGTGGCCATCAATGACCACCAGTGAGCAGCAGGGACTACCAGTGACCACGAGTGACCATCAGAGACCAGCAGGGGCTAGTAAGGAGCATCACAGACCAGCCGGGGCTAGTAAGGACCATCAGAGACTAGCAGGGGCTAGTAAGGACCATCAGTGACTAGCAGGGGCTAGTAAGGACCATCAGTGAGCAGCAGGGACCAGCAGAGACTGTCAGTGACCAGTAGTGACCAGCAGGGACCAGCAGTGACCAGCGGTGGCCATCAATGACCACCAGTGAGCAGCAGGGACCAGCAGGCACTGCTGGCAGCTGCTGTTGCAGGGCAGGAGGGGCGCAGGGGCTGTGCCAGGGACTCTCTGCCCATAGCAGCATGGTAGGCACTGCAGGCAGCAGCGAGGGGCTGCAGGAGAGCAGGAGCAGCCTGCACTGCCTGTGTCCAGCACTCCTGGCAGGTGAGGAGAGGAGGACTCAGCACCATCTCATTATTTAATGAGAGCAACACAAGCACTTTGAAATGCCCTGGAAAATGACAGTGCCAGGAGTGTGCCTGGTGGGGAGGCGATGCTGGCACCAGGCTAATCTCCAGTCTGGGTGGCCCCTGGGCATGCCCCAGTGCAGGCTGCCAGGGGGACCACAGAGTCACAGCATGTGAGCTGTAAGGAACCTTGAAAGGTAATCCAGTCCAATCACCTGCCAGAGCAGGGGCACCCAGGGCAGGGCACACAGGAACACATCCAGGGGGGCTTGGAAAGTCTCCAGAGCAGGAGACTCCACAACCTCTCTGCGCAGCCTGCTCCAGGCCTCCAGCACCCTCACAGGGACAAAGTTTCCCCTCCTCTTCCCCTGGCACCTCCTCTGCTCCAGCTGGCACCCAGTACCCCTTGTGCTGCCCTTGGCCATCCCTGGGCACAGCCTGGCTGGGTCCTCCTAACACTGCCCTGCACATCTTTAGCACAGCACTGAGGGCAGCCCTCAGGCTCCTCTGCTGCCAGCTGCCAGCCCCAGCTCCCTCAGCCTGGCCTCACAGGAGATGTTCCCTGCCTGCAGCAGCTTGGGGGCTCTGGGCTGGGCTCTCTGCACCACTTCCCTGAGCTCCTTCTTGAGCTGAGGGGTCCAGAACTGGGCACAAGATTGCAGCTGTGGCCTCAGCAGGGCAGAGCAGAGGGGCAGGAGAATCTTCGACTTACTGACCCCAGTGCTTCTAATCCAGCCCAGGATGCCCTTGGCCTTCTTGGCCACCAGGGCACATTTGTGTCTCATGGGCACCCCTCTGCCCACCAGCACCCTCTGGTCCCTTTCTCCTTCACTGCTCCCCAACATCTCTCCAACCTATCCTGGTCCCTGGGATTGTTCTTCCCCAGGTGCCAGACTCTGCCCTTGCCCATCAGGATGCTGAGGGGTGGAAATGCAGAGCCCCAGCCCCTTCCTGCTCTGGCTGGGGGAAGCAGAACTGAGCTGCTTGCCTTGCTCCCTGGCCAGCTCTGCAGGCAGCTCCGTGTGTGACTGGAAACCTGATGGAGCTGGAGAGGGAATCCCAGCAGCGCCTGGCACCGCTTGGCAGAGGGAATATTGGATGAGGCTGAGTCCTGTGAAGAGAAAGCAGAGGCTGTTACTGTCACAGATCCCTCAGCACAGATGCACAGAAGAAAGAAGCTGGGCTTTGTGAAGAGCCTTTGTGTTATTTCCTGCCTCTCCAGTCTCACTGAAGTGAAAATGAAGAGATTTTCTGGGAGGAAAAACAACATTCAACAGAAAAGGGAGGCAGGAGAGCAACTTCTTCATTCTGCTGCCAGCCTGGCTCAGGGCTTTAACTCTTCCCTGAGCAGCAAAGTGCTCTTGAGGTCAAGAAGGCCAAGGGCATCCTGGGGTGGGTTAGAAGGGCTGTGGTGAGCAGGTCAGAGAGGTTCTCCTGCCCCTCTACTCTGCCAGTTCTGGGCCCCTCAGCTCAAGAAGGAGCTCAGGGAAGTGGTGCAGAGAGCCCAGCCCAGAGCCCCCAAGCTGCTGCAGGCAGTGAACATCTCCTGTGAGGCCAGGCTGAGGGAGCTGGGGCTGGCAGCTGGCAGCAGAGGAGCCTGAGGGCTGCCCTCAGTGCTGTGCTAAAGATGTGCAGGGCAGTGTTGGGAGGACCCAGCCAGGCTGTGCCCAGGGATGGCCAAGGGCAGCACAAGGGGCACTGGGTGCCAGCTGGAGCAGAGGAGGTGCCAGGGGAAGAGGAGGGGAAACTTTGTCCCTGTGAGGGTGCTGGAGGCCTGGAGCAGGCTGCGCAGAGAGGTTGTGCAGTGTCCTGCTCTGGAGCCTTTCCAAGCCCCCCTGGATGTGTTCCTGAGTACCCTGCCCTGGGTGCCCCTGCTCTGGCAGAGCTTGGACTGGCTGCTCTCTGGAGGCTCCTTCCAGCCCATGTTGTCATTCTGTGCCATGACTTCACAGATGATGCTGCAGGAGGCATTTGTGGTGGCCTCTCCTTCCAGCTCCTGCCCATCTCTCTTGATATATTTTGACGTCTCTGAGAGTGTTGCAGGCTGGAAATTTGTTGCCTTCACTTTCCCTCTAACAGGAAGGTTCTGCCCAAAGCCAGGTCCTGCAGGTTTTGGCTCTGTGATTGTGACCAAATGGGCAGCTTCTGGTTTCTGATCATTCTTCTGATGAGAGCTTCTCCCTTCTGGGGCTCTCTGCCATGCATTCAGCCTTCAGATGGGATGAGAGCCTCTACCCAGGGTGAAAAGGTCTGGTCATAAATGGCAGAGTTTGAGCCCTGCAGCCTGGGGCTCGCACACCCTGCAGGACACATCTGTCTGCTGCTCTTCCTTTAAGGTGTGGGAGAGCAGAGTTAGACTGGAGCTTCAGAGGCTCTTCAGACAAGGGTGGTGAGACTCTGGAAAGGGCTGCCCAGGGAGGCTGTGGCTGCCTCCTCCCTGGGGGTGTTCAAAGCCAACTTGAAGAGGGACCTGGGGGTTTTGGTTGGCAGTGACTGACAATGAGGCAGCAGTGCCCAGGTGGCCAAGCAGGCCAATGGCATCCTGGCTGGTGTTAGCAAGAGGGTGGGCAGCAGGGACAGGAGGGGATCATCCCCCTGTGCTCAGCACTGCTGAGGCCATCCCTCGAGTGCTGTGCTCAGCTCTGGGCCCCTGACTGCAGGAAGGACACTGAGGGGCTGGAGCCTGTCCAGGGCAGGGCAGCGAGGCTGGAGAAGGGCCTGGAGCAGCTGGGGGTGAGGAGGGGCTGAGGGAGCTGGGGGCGTTGAGGCTGCAGAAGAGGAGGCTGAGGGCAGAGCTCCTTGCTCTCTGCAGCTGCCTGCAGGGAGGGGGCAGTGAGGAGGGGGCAGCCTCTGCTGCTTGGTGGCAAGGCACAGGAGCAGAGGCAATGGTTCCAAGCTGCCCCAGGGCAGGCTCAGGCTGCAGCTCAGGAGCTCTTTCTGCCCTGGAAGGGTTCTCAAAGCTTGGCACAGGCTGCTTGGGGCAGTGCTGCAGTGCCCATCCCTGGAGGGCTTCCAGCAGCTGCTGCCCTGGTGCTGAGGGGCAGGGTTCAGTGGTGCCCCTGCAGTGCTGGTGCAGGGCTGGGCTGGCTGAGCTGGGAGGGCTCTGCCCACCAGATCTGTTCTGTACCTCTGTCATATGCATCTTTGTCTTGCTGAAGCAGCTTGGCTGTGGTCTGTTCTCCAGGAGGGGTAGCAGTGAGCCCCCCTGGCTGCCCAGGAGCTGCAGTTGGTGTGTGCTCATTAGCAGGGCTCTTGGTGCTGCTGGGTGCAGTGATTAGTGGGACATGCAGATACATTCATTAGCTGCTGGTACAGCCAGGCCAGGCAGAGCTGGGCCCATGCTAAAGCTTCCAGGGCTGCTGGGAGGGGATGATAATGAAGCAATCAAATGCAGCCAGGGCTGCCAAAGGGGGAGAGCAGAGCAGATGCTGCCAGGAGGTGAGGCTGGGCAGGGGAGCAGGATTTTCTCTCTGATTGGAGATGGATGCTTAATGATGGGGCAAAGCTGGGCCATGTGTTCACAATTACCAGCTCCACCTTCCCTGCTGAGCTGTGCCAGGCTGAGGTGGAGACCATGAGGTTGCAAGTGATGGGGAAATCCAGTCAGACTGGGGGGATGCTGAGCTCCTGCCTGCCCAGGGTGCTTGGCAGGCCTGGTAGCAGAGGAGGGATTGCTGCAGCTGGGCTGGGGAGGCTGCAGCTGGGGGTTTTATTGTCCTCCAGTGCCCCAAGGGCTCCTGCAGGAAGGCTGCAGAGGAACTTTTGCTGCGGGTGTCTGAGCCAGGCCAAGGGGAATGGTTTGGAGCTGAGGCAGAGCAGGGTTAGAGTGGAGCTGAGGAAGAAGCTGTGCAGTGTGAGGCTGCTGAGACTCTGGCATGGGTTGCCCAGGGAGGCTGTGGCTGCCTCCTGCCTGGGGATGTTCAAGACCAGGTTGGTTGAGGCCTTGAGCAGCCAGGTCTAGCTGAGAGCTGTCCCTGCCATGGCAGGGGTTGGAGCAGAAGATCTCCCAGCCTAGGCTCTTCTCTTGTTCAAAGTGAAGGGTTTGTCCTCAGGTGAGACCTTATCCCCTGGCTGCACAGAGGTGCTGGTCCCTCAGACAGGCCCAGCTGATTAAGTGGTTGCACCTCTTGTCCTGCTGCTCCATGCTTGGTGCTTCTTGGTATCTTGGGAACTTTGCCTCACAGGCAAATTGCTCTCTTTACTCTCACATCTCCACCTCCACCTCCATCTCATCTCCACCTCCACCTCCATCTCCACTCCATAATCTCCATCTCCCTCCTCAGTGTTTCCCGAGTTTGGAGCTGGCCTTTGCCAAAATCCCTTCATCACACCCAGGTTGGATGTGGATTTCCTGCTGCATCTGGGACCTGCCACTGCCACCACTCAGCACATTTGCAGTTGGCTTTACCAGCTCCACTGGGCCCTGGTTGGCAGCCAAGGCTGCAAAGCCTGCCTGTGCCTCCTGGACACTTTGTCCTGCAGCCACATCTGTGCTCTGCTCTGCAGGTGACAGCAGATCTGTCACACAAGGGCTGCTTCCCCCAGGACCCTGCTGCCTGGGCTTGATGCTATTCCTTGACTCCAGTTTCTCCTTAGGTGGATCCTGGAGCAGCTTTGCTGTCTCTCTGCTAAGGACTGATGTCTCCAGTGAGTGTTACCCTGCAGCTTCAGCCTTGACACACAGATCACTGCTTGCTACTCAGCAATCCTCTCTTTTCCTTCAGTCATCCACTGACACCTTGCACTTGACCCTCTTTTTAGCATCCAAAGGCACAACTCTTCTTATGGCATTGCTGGAGCCTGTCACCAGCATTTGCTGACAACCTCTCTCTTGGCTGATGATCAGCCCCAGCCCTTGCTTTGGGTGCAAGGACTCATAACATGGTTGCTGTACTGATTGCAGCAATGGTTGCTGGCAGCCCAGAGGCAGCTGTGTGCTGGCTGCAGCCAGAGCAGGAGAGCAGCAGCACAGGGAGGGGATTCTGCCCCTCTGCTCTGCTCTGCCCAGACCTCACCTGCAGCACTGCCTCCAGCTCTGGGGAACCAGCACAAGAGAGACCTGGAGCTGCTGGAGAGGGGCCAGAGGAGGCCACAAAGGTAATAATAAGCTGGAGAACCTCTGCTGTGGTCACAGGCTGGGAGAGTTGGGGCTGTTGAGCCTGGAGAAGAGAAGGCTCCAGGGAGACCTTGGAGCAGCCTTCCAGTGCCTGAAAGGGCTCCAGGAGAGCTGGGGAGGGACTTTGGACAAGGGCTGGGAGTGACAGGATGAGGGGCAATAGATTGGAGCTTGAGAAGACTGAGAGTGGAGATGAGGAAGACATTCTTGTGAGTGAGGGTGGGGAGACACTGGCAGAGGTTGCCCAGGGAGGTGTTCAAGGCCTTGAGCAGCCTGTGCTGGTGGGAGGTGTCCCTGCCCATGGCAGGGGGTTGGAGCTGGATGAGCTTTGAGGTCCCTTCCAAGCCAAAGCATTCTGTGAATCTGTGAGTCCGTGGCTGTGGATGTACCTCAGGATCTCAGCTCCCCTCGTGGGCTGCCCAAGGCACTCAGTGTCTCACTGCTTGTGTTCAGCTTTTGGTGGTGCCACAGAATCAGAATGAACCAGGTTGGAAAAGAGCTTTGAGACCATCGAGTCCAACCTATCCCCTAACACCTTCTAATGAACTAACCCCTGGCACTCCGTGCCTCATCCCCTCTCCCTTCCAGCCTAAAGCAACTGTCCCTGACACAGCCACGAGAGGCTGTCCCTTCCCCCATCCTGCTCCCCCCTGCAGGTGTGTGCCAGGCTGGTCCTGGGGGACCACGGCATTGCCTGCACTTCTCTGGGCCCAGCTCCCTGCCTGCTGTCCAGTCTGCATCCTCTTCCAGAATCCCTGCCCTTGAGAGCTTCTCCAGACCCTCTTCCCAGAGCCTGTCTGCTGCCACTGTGCTTTTGTTCCTTTACCAAAGCAGGCATTAGGTTTTGCTTCCCTTTCTCTGGCTCTGGCTCTCTGTGCTGTCCCTGCCCACCCTGCCCCCACTGCTCTTCTCTCCACACTACAGCTCAAACACCATTTCCTTCTGTCCCTACCTTTGGCCACCCTGTCCTTGCAAGGTGCTTTGGAAGCCCAGGTGAGACTTGGGGCCAACCCTGGCACTTCTGCTGGCAGTGCTGGTGAGCTAAGCAGCTGGAGATGATCCTCCTGGCGCTGTAATCACCCTGCTAAGACACTTGAAAGTTTCTCTTGTTAAATATTTAATGCTGGGAGAGGAAGCAGCCCCTGAATGTGAATGTGCTGATGGATGTCTTGATGGCCTGGGGATGTGCTGAGAGCCACCACTCACCTTCCAGGCACAGTGACCATGAATATTCATTCTGCTCCCTCCAGGGCTTGGCTCCTTTGCAGGCTGCCAGGAAAGGCACCCTGGGAGCTGAGATAAGGAAGAAGGCTACTGGAGCACTCAGGAGGCAGAGAGTGCTGAGAGTGGCTGGCAGATGGGGCTGATGTGGTGGCAGCTGAGAGCAGCTGGCTTCAGGGGTGCCAGCGCTGCCCAGTGTGTGTCTGCAGCCTGTGGATACAGCAGAGCCAGCCCCGGGCTTGCCCAGCTGGAGCAGGGGAAGTGTGCTGGAGACAGCATGGGTTGGATGAGGGCAGTGGGGACTCAGCTCCATGCTCAGCACACACTGGAGTGGTGGTCCTGCTGGGGGGCATCACCATGGACTGCTGTGGTGCTTACCTTCTCTGTGGGCTTTGCAGGGAGGGGAGGGGGACAGACACTTAAGGTAGGTTTGGGGAACTCCTTTCTCATCTCTTCCTTGGCAGATGGCACTAAGCTGGGTGGCAGAGTGGATCTGCTGGAGAGTAGGAAGCTTTGCAGAGGCATCTGCCCAGGCTGGACCCATGGGCTGAGGTCAGCTGGATTAGGTTCAACAAAGCCAAATGATGGGTCCTGCACTTTGGGCACAACAACCCCAGGAGGGCTCCAGGCTGGGGGCAGAGTGGTTGGAAAGTGCCCAGCAAAAAAGGGCCTGGAGGTGCTGGGTGGCAGCAGCTGAAGATGAAGCAGCAGTGGGCAAGAAGGACANCCACAGCAGCTCCAGAGATTGTGACAGTGGATTGCATCCAATGCCTGTGTGGGAATCACTCCCTTGGGCATGCTTGGGACTGCAACTTGGAGCTGGTGTGATGAGGAAAGAGCCTGCCCCAGGAGCTGCTGCAAGGTGATCTGGAGAGCCCAGGGAAAGGACACAGCTCCATGAGCTCTGCTGCTTGGGCTGGTGTTGGCCCCCTCTGCCTTCAGCCAGGAGACAGCCTAGGAAATACCTGTGCTGCAAAGGAGAGGAGGAGGAGGAGCNGCTCCTGTGCTGGACACTGCAGAGGTTGATCATAGGTTCAGTTCTGTGCCCCTGACTCTAGGGAGGACACTGAGGGTCTGGAGCAGGGCCAGAGAAGGGCACCAAAGCTGGGGAGAGGTCTGGAGAACAGGGCTGGGGAGGAGCAGCTGAGGGAGCTGGGGGTGTGCAGCCTGGAGAAGAGGAGGCTGAGGGAGACCTCATTGCTCTCTGCAGCTCCCTGAGAGGAGGCTGCAGCCAGCTGGGGGTTGGGCTCTGCTCCCTAGGCTCAGGTGACAGAAGGAGAGGGAAGTGTTAGATGTGCCAGGGGAGAGTTAGGTTGGAGAGGTGGAAAAATCCTTTGCTACAAGAGTGGTCAGGGACTGGCACAGGCTGCCCAGGGAGGTGGTGGAGTCCCCATGCCTGGAGGTGTTCCAGAACCATGTGGCCATGGCACTTGGGGCCATGGTTTAGTGGCCATGGTGGGGTTGGGTTGCTGGTTGGACTGGGTGAGCCTGGAGGCTTTGCCAGCCCAAACAATTCCATGATTCTATGACTTGTTCCCACAGCAGCTCCAGAGATTGTGACAGTGGATTGCATCCAATGCCTGTGTGGGAATCACTCCCTTGGGCATGCTTGGGACTGCAACTTGGAGCTGGTGTGATGAGGAAAGAGCCTGCCCCAGGAGCTGCTGCAAGGTGATCTGGAGAGCCCAGGGAAAGGACACAGCTCCATGAGCTCTGCTGCTTGGGCTGGTGTTGGCCCCCTCTGCCTTCAGCCAGGAGACAGCCTAGGAAATACCTGTGCTGCAAAGGAGAGGAGGAGGAGGAGCTCTGCAGCCTGCCAGAGCCAGGGACCATGGCTCACCATCTGGGGACACTGAGCTGCTCCCAGGGCAGACCCTTTGGGGACTGGGCTCATCCTGCTCAACAAAGAGAGGAGAAATGAGGCTGAGCCTTGCTGAGGTGGACCTCAAAGCAAGCTGCTGAGTGCTCATGGTCAAGTCCTGGCCCTGGCTGCTCCAGTGAAGCAGGGAGAGGTGATTCCTGCCTCTGGGAGTTGGGAGTGATGCCCACCCTCCCAAAGAGCCTTTGCTGCTGTTGGTCTCCTAGGAGAGCTGGAGTGGGACAGGGCCCTGCTGCTTCCTCTGTGACTGGTGGAGGGAAAGAGAAACAAATGTGGGAATTGGGAGTTTTGTAGGTGAAAAAGCCATCAGCAAGCATGGCCAATCCCTGCTTCTCATCCCAGCTTGGGACTTCCTTGAGCCTTCTCCTTGGCACTGACAGTGTCTCATGGGAGCTGTCTGCTTCCTTCCTACATTTATTTTCCTTCCAAAATCTGGAGGTGTTTGGAATTTTTCTTTCTATGCACCAGAGAAAGGCTTTGGGAGCCAGGTCTGAGCCACCCTGGCTTTGTCCCAGGCCTGTCCTGGCTGGGATCCCAGCTCTGGTGGCTGGCCCTGGCTGGTGCAGCCATCACTGCTCTGGGAGTGTGCAGGCAGCTGGGTGGAAGGGACCTTCTGTGCAGCACAGCAAGGCTGGGCTGCTCCCTGAGCTCTTGTCCCTCCCTGCTCCTCATCAGTGCATCCACCCCCCCAGCTCACTGACACCCTGCTGCTGGTGGCTGGGGGTCGAAGGCTGCCTGGTAGCTCCTCTGCAGAGATAAAGGACAAAAGGGAATGGAGGAGTTGATCTTCCTCCTAGCCAAGCAGGTATCTGCAAGCCTTGCCACCTCCCCTCAGGATGCCAGCTCCACAGTGGGCTGGGGTCCTGCAGCAGCTGGGGGGAGTTCAGTGCCTTGGGCTCTGCCTGCTCCACCCCTCCTGATGCTTTGCCTGCAGGAGTGCTCCTCTATGGCTGTGGAACCTCCCATGCCTTGCTGGCACCCAACAGCCTGGCATCCTCCTGCTGCCCCAGGTGCCACCACTGATATCCAGCAGTGGGTTCCCTGCTGGCACACTGCACTGGCACCTGACTGCTGCCCCTGGGTGGCATCAGGCTGGGCCACAGAAGCACAGAGTGGTGGGGGTTGGAAAGGACCTCTGGAGATCATAGAATACAACCCTCCTGCCAGAGCAGGGGCAGCCAGGGCAGGGCACACAGGAACACATCCAGGGGGGCTTGGGAAGGCTCCAGAGCAGGAGACTCCACAACCTCTCTGGGCAGCCTGCTCCAGGCCTGCAGCACCCTCACACCAAACAACTTTCTCCTCATGTTCAGATTCATCTTCTTATGTTCTACTTTGTGCCTGTTACTCCTTGCCCTGTCACTGGGCACCACTGATCAAAGCCTGGCAGCTTCATCCTGACACCCACCCCTGAGTATTGATCAGCACTGATGAGATCCCCCTCAGGATGCTCTCTTCCAGCCTTTGCTCCTCACAGAGCTGTCCCAGGCCCCTCAGCATCTCTGTAGCCCTTTGCTGTCCCCTCCCCATCAACTCCCTGTCCTTCCTGAACCAGGGAGCCCAGAACTGGACACAATATTCCAGATGTGGCCTCATCAGGCCACACAGCCTCTGGGAATGACAAAGAGCAGGCAACCTTCTCGTGCTGATGGAGACCTCCAGAGCTGAGTGATGGCCATGAAGAGCACCACTGACCTGAGCAAGCCAGAGAGGAGTGGGAGTTTGTGAGCACAGAGAGCCTGGGAGCCAGGAAGCAGAGGCCTGGTGACCTTACAGGCTGCAGCATGGCTCTGAGCAGTGCTGGACTTGTCTGCAGCAGGAGCATTTGCTGCTCTTCAGCAGCTGCAGCTGGGGCATGCAGGTGCTGCTGTGGATGCAGCTGTTTGAACACCCAGCACAGCCTGTGGGGATGCCCAAAGGGATGGAGGGGCACGGAGGGGCTGCAGCACTGCGTGGGGGTGGGACTGCAGCTGAGGAGCTTCTCTGTTCCAGCAGCCATTGCTCTGCCTCCTGGGCCCTGGGCACTCTGCAGCAGCTGGCAGGGTGCTGTCAGACAGTGGCAAGGCAGCAAGGGAGGTTTCTGAGGCCACATCCATGTTGCCATAAATCCTCTCCAGGCCTGGCCACTGCCTTAGCATCACAGAATCATTTGGGTTGGAAGGACCATCAAGTCCTANCCTTTTTCTGCTGGGCAGTTTCGGCCACTCTGCCTCAAGCCTGGAGCCTTCCTGGGGTTGTTGTGCCCCAAGGTCAGGCCCCAGTCCTTGGCCTTGTTGAACCTTGCTGGGGTGAATGAGATGCACAGGCAGGGAGCTCCCACTCCATGTTCTACCCACATCAGAGCTGGTGTAGCCTGCAGGGAGCTGTGGGCAGCTGGAGGTGCTGTGTGGATTGTGTGGGTCGTGGGTGGAGTTGCTGGATGGCTCCATCTGAGGGGGAGGGCAGCAGAGGTTGCTCTTTGAGTCAGGGTTACTTTGGATTTATTGTTCCCAGGAACCTTTAGCACAGCAAAGCTTTTTCTGAGCTCCCTGCAAGCAGCCCTCTTTGTTTTACTGCCTTTATAAATCACCTCTGTGTGCAGCAATGTGAGGGCAGAAAATGTTAGTCCAGAGCAAGCTTCTGCTCAGCAGTGAGACCAAGCAGTCAATATTCCTAAGACAAAGCACTGGAGCCAAGGCAGCCACCACCAGCATGAGAAGGAGACACAAATCAAGAGCTGAGACTCCCAAACCCCTGCTGCCCAGGCAAGTGGCACTCACCACAGGGCAATGGGCAACCACCCAGCCTGCAGCTAGAGGGTCAGGCTGGCACCTTATTTCAACCTGAGCTGTGTTAGCTGTGCAGAAGGATGACCCCAAAGTGCATTCATTTAGCAGGGTTGAGGCCATGGAACAGAAATGAAGGATGTGAGATGGGAATGGAGGAAGGAAAAAGCTGAGGGAGTTCAGCCTGGGCTGCAGCAAGAGCAGTGTGGGCAGCAGGGCACAGGGAGGGGATTCTGCCCCTTTGCTCTGCTCTCCTCAGACCCCAGCTGCAGTCCTGTGTGCAGTTCTGGAGCTCCCAGCACAGGAAGGACATGGAAGTGTTGGAGCCAGTCCAGAGGAGGCCACCAAGATGCTGAGAGGGCTGCAGCAGCTCTGCTGTGAGGACAGGCTGAGAGAGTTGGGGCTCTGCAGCCTGGAGAGGAGAAGGCTTCCAGGAGACCTTGGAGTGGCCTTGCAGGATCTGAAGGGGGCTACAGGAGGGCTGGGGAGGGATTATTGATAAGGTCTTGCAATGCCAGGACAAGGAGGAATGGGTTTGAACTGGAGATTGAGACTGAAGGCCCAGCCATGTTCTCCAGCCCCTTCCCCAGCCTCTGCAGGGACACTGCTGGTCCTTCTGTGCCACTGACATCCACCATGCACAGCAGCTCACCTGCATGTCCTGGGACACAACCAGGAGTGCTCCTGTCCTGGGTAGCTCATGGAAGCACAGCATGGTAGGGGCTGGAAGAGACCTCCAGAGAGCAGCCAGCCCAACCCCTGCCAGAGCAGGGGCACCCAGGGCAGGGCACACAGGGACACATCTATGGGGGCTTGGAAAGGCTCCAGAGCAGGAGACTCCACAACCTCTCTGGGCAGCCTGCTCCAGGCCTCCAGCACTCTCACACCAAACAACTTTCTCCTCATGCTGAGCTGCAACTTCCTGGCTTCCAGCTTGTCCCTCTTGGTCCTTGTGCTGGCCCTGGGCACCCCCAAGCAGAGCCTGGCACCTTCATCCTGACCCCCAGCCCTCAGCTATTGATAGAAGTGGACTGGATGATCTCAAAGGTCTCTTCCAACCCCAACAGCTTCATAGTCCTATGACTCTGTGCCAGGTGAGCCAACCACTGCCTCTTCCCATGTCTGCCCTCCCAATCACCCTCCTGCAAGCTCATTCATGTAGCTCTGAGACCTCAGTGTGTGTGACAGCAGTGACAGCAGCAGAGCCAGCCTGCAGCACTGCTACACCCATCCACCTTCAGCACAGACACCTCTGTGGGTGGGTGCAGCAGTGCCTGCAGGCTGGCATCAGGGCTGGAGGTGATCTTCTCACCACTACCCTTTTCTTTTCATCAAGACCCTTGGCTGCAGGTTGGAATGCTGAGAGGAACAGGAAATGATGCCTGATTAACAAGTGGCTCACAAAATTTTGGGTTCTTTGATCTTGGGGAACTTTACATGGCCCCAGGTCTGCTAGCGACAGACAGGGCACATCTGCCTCAGAGGGGGAGAAGGATCCTGGCACAGGAGCTGGCAGGGCTTGTGGAAAGGGCTTTAAACTGGGCTGGAAGGGGGAGGGAGTCAAACACAGCAGCACAGGCACAAAGCCAAGGAGCATAAGGGTGGTAGGGCAGAGACAGGGGTAAAAGCTCAGCCCAGCTGAAGTGTCTGTACACTGATGCACACAGTGTGGGCAATAAACAGGAGCAGCTGGAAGTCCAAGAGGCAAACTGTGATGCTGTGGCCATCACAGAAACGTGGTGGGGTGACACACAGCTGGAGTGCTGAATCAATGGAGACAACTCTTCAGCAGAGACAGGAGAGGGACAAGGCTGGAGGAGTGGCCCTGGGTGTTGGGGAGGGTCTGGAGGTCATGGAAGCAGAGATTAAGGATGATCAGGTTGAGTCCCCAGGTGAGAATTAGGGGGAAGGCCAACAAGGCTGACATCCTGGTTGGAGTCTGTTGTGGAGCACCCAACCAGCAAGAAGAGGCTGATTTATTATTCTTTAAGCAGCTGGAGGCTGCCTCAGGCTCAGCTGCCCTTGTTCTTGTGGGGGACTTTAACCTGCCAGACACCTGCTGGGACTCTGCAGAGAAGAGGCAGTCCAGAAGGCTCCTGGAGTGTATGGGGGACAACTTATCTCAGCTGCTATGTGAGCCTACCAGGGCTGCAGCCCTGCTTGTCCTGCTCTTCACAAGCAGAGAAGGGCTGGGGGGAGAGGTGGTGGTCAGAGGCTGCCTGGGGCCCAGTGACCATGAAATGAGAGTTTGCAATCTACAGGGAAACCAGGAGGGGCATCGACAGAACCTCCACACTGGACTTCTGCAGGGCAGACTTTGGCTTCTTTAAGGAACTAACTGGGAAAGCTCCTTGGGAAACAGCCCTTAAAAGCTAAGGGGCCCAGGCAGGCTGGGCCTGCTGCAAGGAAGAGCTCCTGAAGGCACAGGAAGAGGCTGTGCCAATGTGCCAGGAGGTGAGGGCACGAGGAGACAGCCAGGCTGGGTGGGCAAGGAGCTGCTAGAGGGATTAAGGGAAAAAAGAGGGTGTGTCACCTTTGGAAAAAAGGGGAGATGAACCAGCAACAGAAGGAGGGGGCACAGTCTCAAGCTGTGCCAGGGGAGGTATAGGCTGGATATTAGGAGGAAGTTTTTCACAGAGACAGAGATTGGCATTGGAATGGGCTGCCCAGGTAGGTGGTGGAGGCCCCATCCCTGGAGGTGTTCAAACAAAGACTGGAAGAGGCACTTAGTGCCATGGTCTGGTGATTGGATAGGGTGAGAAGTTGGACTGGATGAGCTTGGAGGTCTCTTCCAAGCTGGCTGATTCTATGATTCTATGATCCTATGAAGCAGCAATCAAAGAGCAGGGATGGGAGTGAGAAGATGTGGCTGTGCCCTGGGAGGCATGAAGAGACCAGAGGAGAGGCCAAGAGATAGGGGCAGAGGTGCAGAAGGGAGCAGGCTGAACTCCACCACATCCATAACCAACAGCCCCTGTGTCAGATCCACCAGTCCCAGCCAGATCCATTAATCCCAA
>WBNM01026116.1:0-62916 GCA_013399055.1 Ramphastos sulfuratus
AATCTGCTCTGCTGTCATTCCATACCCCCTCATCCTGTCCTTGCAGACCTTTGGCAACAGTCCCTCTGCAGCCTGCTTGTAGCCCCTTCAGGTACTAGAATACTGCTGTTAGGTCTCCCTGGAGCCTTCTCTTCTCCAGGCTGAACACCTCCAGCTCCCTCAGCCTGTCCTCATAGCAGAGCTGCTCCAACCCACTGACCATTTTTGTGGCTCTTCTCTGGACCTGTTCCATCAGGTTTGTCTCATTCCTGTGTTGAGGGCTCCAGAGCTGGAGGCCGTGCTCCAGGTGAGGTCTCTTTCCCTCTGTTTTCAGAGCTAATGTGCATATGTCAGTGTTTCACATAACACAGAAATCCTAAATTTCATACAAATCTACTCAGAACTCTTAGAGCCACAGCCAATTGTCAGTCAAGCACTTCAGCACATCAGCAGGGATCACCAAGCCTGTTAGGTGACCTCTAAGCGTCATAGTTGGAGCTCACTACGCTTTCGGGCACAATGGTTGGGAATTGATTTCCGACCTTGAAAATTTTGTTCTTGGCCTCATTTCCCAGAGTTCCATATGAAAAAATGTTGGAGCTGACTCCTAGTTGCTTTAACCAGGGGATTGTCACTCGGTGAGTTTTGAGAGAAGTGCGGAAAGCTCTAGTGGGAGATTTGCAGGAATGCTTCATGGATCTGCACTGTTCATCGGGTGCAGAACAAGTGCAGCTCTTCTCTCTAGACATTCCTTTCACACACCTGTGTAAAGTGACAGATGATGCTGGCAGCTACTGTGTCCTATCAAGGTCTTTGTGATTTCCTTTATTTTGTTTGTTATCAGTGATTTTCACCATAGTATCTGATTTCTGGAAAACCTGGATAGAGCTGTGCTCTCCTTTATTAGCATGTAAAATTCAGGCCATACTATGTCAGTAATACATATTTTGATAATAGCTTGCAGATCTGGCCAGGAGTGCTGGAATTCTGTGATTCTGTAACTGAAAACCAGGCCTATTGAAGGCTTGGTCCCCTTGGACTCGGCTTTGGTGAGGCCACACCGAGAGTGTTGTGTTCAGTTTTGGGCACCGCAACACGAGAGAGATGTGGAGGTGCTGGAGCAGGTCCAGAGGAGGGCAACAAAGCTGGGAAAGGGCCTGGAGAATAAATCTGATGAGAGGTGACTAAGGGAGCTGGGAATGGTTAGTGTGAGGAAGAGGAGGCTGAGGGGAGACCTCATTGCTGTCTGCAGCTGCCTGAAGGGACCTTGTGGAGAGGCTGCTTCTGAGCTCTGCTCACAGGTAGTTGGAGACAGGATAAGGGGGAATGGCCTCAAGCTGAGCTGCAGGAGATTTGGTTTGGACATTAGGAAAAAGTTTTTCATAGAGAGAGTGGTCAGGGACTGGCATGAGCTGCGCAGGGAGGTGGTGGAGTCATCCACGCTGGATGAGTTCAAGGGTGGTTTGGATGTGGTGTTTGGGGCTATGGTTTAAGGTGAATCTTGTAGAGTAAGGTTCTAGGCTGGACTTGGTGCTCATGAGAGGCTTTGCCCACCTGGATGTTGCTGTGATTCTGTGATTTTCTTTCCAAGGAAAGAATTGTGAAATCCTTTTCCTTCCCTCTTGTTCTGCTATAGGAATTGTGCTTTAGTGTGGTGACTCGCTGTGGGATTGCTCAGGTGCCAGCAGCTGTGGGCTACAGAGGCAGAGTTTTCCTGGTAAGCAGGTGTCCTTCAGCAGAGCTTGCACCTTAGCTAAGGTCCTGCCATTGCCTTCTCTGAGCACTGCTCCCTGCTGTAGGTGTGCACTGTGGCTGCCTGCACACAGGTACTCTGCAGCTGCTGCATTTCAGTGGTTGCCTCCTTCTCAGCTGGCTGAAGGCAGCACTGCACAATAAAATCACTGCTGCACAAGCACAGCTGTGCTGACCAAAGATGGCACTCTTGAAAGTGCTGTTCACTTCAGTGGAGAGTTTCTGCTCAGCAGCAAAAATCCCAGGGCAGCAGAAACAACGAGGAAGAAATCTTTACTTTTAATTACCTTGAAAACGAGCAGCTCAGAGCTTCACTTTCCTCGACACTGCTCACTAAGCAGCTGACCAGCACAGCACAGACAAAAAAATGGTTTTCTGACTGAAACAATTACTAGCCAGAGCAGAGGAAAGAACTGATGCAAACACAGGTAGTGTGTCCCAGTAGCATTTCCTCGAATCTACACCAGAGGCACGCTCAGCTACAGCAGTAATATATAGACTTTTGACAAGGAAGTGATTTTCTGATGGAGGCGGCTGTATCATCTGGCTCTCCTGCTCTTTTATCAGCATAGCAATCGAGCTGTCTTCTGTCAAGAAAAGTGGGAAAATGCCAAGGGAAATAAAATCAACCAGGCAAACTTTTTACATTCGGGCTGATGAGCTGTATGCCCTTGTTTGGAAAATTTAAGGCACTACAATCTCAGAAGCCTCTTTGCCAGCGCAGAGTTTTAAATGATAACGCAGAGGCTTTGGTGAGATTGCTCACAATTTACTCTAATAAAGCCGGCTCGGCTGTGAGTTTAACAAGTACTTGTGCTGTGAGTTATGCAGCAATGCCGCAGAGACATCTTAGATTCTGATGGCAGGGATCTCACAGCTATGGCTCTGTGGTTTTGCTTTGCTCTTTGGAGGTTTTGAAGAGAGGTTTGACAGAGAATGTGAGCGAAGGGGTACTCGAGGAGTTGGTCCCGGGGGAAGCCCTGGTTACAGGTGCTTCAGGAAAAGAGAGTTGGGGGAAGTTCAGATGTAGATTTGTACCTAATCTTTCCAACTCGTCCATCTTATTAGCTGAAATTTGGATTTAATTAAACCTCACGATCTGAACATCAGATGCTTTCCCTGGACGTTTCACAACTACACTACAGATATGAATTTTATGCAGACATCTTCTCAGTTCGCTGCTGGGGATGCAAGGACTTTAGTCAAAATAAACAGAACTAGGCTGAGCTTGCCCTGTCCCTGGTCCCAGCCATCTGGATTGATTCCTCTCATCTGATAATGAGTCCCCATAATCAGTTATTCCTCTAGTAGATTTTTGGACCTGTTCTCAACCCCACAGTCTCTAACATTGCCTGAAGAGTTTACAAAGATAGCCTGGAAGGTAGCTGCAAAGGCATTCTCATTACTTTAATGAGTTTCTGACCGGTGGTGCAGGCTATCAGCCCTATATTTAATTAAAGTAGCACGAGCTGTGTATCCACCAAATGTCTAGGCAAAGGTCAACAATCTGTTCCAGGCTCCAGCATTCTTGTAATTGTTGCTAGGACCGGAGGAAGGCTCTCAAAAAGACAGAAACCCAGCTCAACTCTGGGCTTTTCAGGGATGCTGTAGTCCTGTTCCTTTTCCTCTGTTAACCCTAAGCTGGCTCAGACAGTTAACTACTTCCTCCCATCACTTTTTTTTTTCAGGGGAAATATTCAGCTGGTGGCCCGTTCACATGTGCTCTTGGTGTCAGGGCTGGGGCTTCATGGATAAAGGTAAAGAAAAGTCTATCTGTGACTGGGATGATTTTAATCTCCTATAGAGCAGCACCTTTCACCCTCTGTGTGCAGATGTAATCTAGTGGTTTTGCTAAGCTGTGATGCAGATGTTTTGCTGTCTCCTGTGGCTCCAGCTTTCCCCCCTCTGTTACTTCTTGAGGCAAACTCAGCCGAAAGCAGACACCCCCACCCAGCCTGCTGCTAGGTACAAGGTGTGCTCTGGATATTAGGTAGGTTTCTTCCACCATACTCAGATTTTCTTCCTCATAAACAAACAGCAATCTCTCAGGCATTATGAAGATGGCAAAGCAATGTTTAACGGGAACATAGAAGCTCTCTAGGGAAATGAATGCTCCTTAAAGCATTGTTTTCAATATTTAAAATTGATTGGGCAAGTGCTGAATGATGAAGCCCATCTTGCAGAAGGCTGCAATTCTATTCTGGTATCCGAGGTTGTAGCAGAGGGATAATTAACATCTGCCAGCATAAAAGCTGGCATGGATTTTATTACAAGCATTACTTCCTGAGGACTTGAATGACTTTGACCTCGAAATGTTAATCTTGCTGAACTCCGGAGCAAATACCCAATGTCAGGAACATCCAAATAGATGTGTGGACTTTGAGTACTTAAATTAGTCTACCTTTAAACAGAAAGGGGTTTACTCCTCATTAACAGAGCTGTCCCTCATCTCTGATACAAACAGAAATGGGTTTTTTGAGGTTCTTTGGTTGGCTAGTAGAGAAATAAGAGCAGAGAAGGGTGCTGACCTCCCATATTAATATGGGAGCCACTGTTCAGAGTCTAGCTGCCTGGGGCAGAGTTTAAGTCAACCCTTTTAATTGATACATCTTTGCAGAGCCAGAAGACACTTAGACAGCTGAAGTCTATGCCACCTGTCCCCCTACTTGTCTCCCTTTTCCCCTGTCGAAGAGATGTAATGCTGCTTTTCTTGTGCCCACAGCTCCCATGGGCTTGAGACAGAGCTGAGCCCGTGGCTCTGCCTTTACACCTGCCTAACTAGCAACAGATTGTCCTCTACCATAACCAACTGTACTATAAACCAGTCAGCCATGGCACCAGCCTGAGGAAAGAGAGCAGAAAGATTGAAGCTGTAATGGCAGCCATCTAGCTCTGTTTTGAAACAAATGGGAGTTTTGGTAAAAATCAAGTTGTTTGGAGGGACCACAAGTGCAGGTCACCCTGCAGCCTTCTCTGGGAGCTTTGTTTCAGTGGCTTTGTGTGCTTTCAAAGTGCTGGTGGGGCTCACCTGGCTAGTAAGTTTGCTTTTTCTTAGAGGAAATACATTCTATGTGTCATATTTAGTTTAATATCCTTGGGAAAAAAAAAATGAAACTACTTACTGATAAAAGCATTTGGTTTTGAATAGCATCTTCCAAAACGATACAAATTTCCTTTCTCGCATTGTTTTGTGGATGCAAATAGGAAAATATCTTCCCAAAAGAGTGAAACCTGCTTTCCAAAAGTACAAAGGCAGAAGTGGAGTTTTACCTGTTGATGGTAATTGCTATTAACAGCTTGGGGATGCACTTTAAGGCGGCAGCATAAGTACCTATTTCCCCAATGCTCACATACTGGTACACAAACCTGCTTCTAATGTGTTTGGGATCTTTCATGCTGCTCACTCTAAAGCTCCTCCTGTTTCTTTGCTGCTGCTTGCCCCCTGCTGTTTTTGCTATTGTTCTCAGACAGAAAACTCGAGTAACCACATGGCTTTGATTTTAGACAGGGAGATATATATATACAGATATATATATGTGAATGTATTCATGTGCCAGTGTCTACATACATGAAATCCAAGTGTATACATAAATAATTTCATGTGTAAGCTTCTTTTTTGTTCGACAAAGGATACTGTGAAAAATTAATGGGAAATCATTGACGCTTGGTTAGAAATTAAGTAAGATTTTCCTGTGCTTCATGTAACAAGGAGCCATAAAGCAGCTAGATGAAGCTGAATGCATTATTGCAGAAGTGCTATGTGGTAGTCTCTTAAAGGTCCCCATTTAAAAAGGAGGAAATCTGTTACAGCAAAGTGGAAATGTTTTTCCCTGTAGTACTTTTTTTTTAAAGAGACCTGTAGACTTTTCTGTGCAGAGATATATTTCTGTGACTGGTGATGTTCCCACTAGGAAAGCTTGCTGTTGGTAAAGGAAAAGCTATTTTTGCTGCTGTTTTTTATTGATTTGTCAGCTAAGTAAACTCTTTTAGTAAACCTATTAACAGTGCCAGAGTGATCTTCTGCTTTCCATTACTTGCAAAAATTTGCAGTCAGTTTTGCAGTTCCAATTTGTGACTTGAGCCTACAAATGTTTGTTCTAATATTATGGGCTCTGTCCTTAGGTCACAAAAAATCCTATCTAGGGCAACATAGGCAGAATAAACAGGTTTGTTCCCTAGATATTTTAAGCTTTGGAGATGAAAGGCAATCAGGCAGGACCGTGCAGGATTTCCTCACCCTTTCCTTTACCGTGGGGAGTTTTTATGCCCTGCTATGAGAACATTATCCTGTGAATAGTAGCAGTCAGTTCACCAATAGCTTATCATGCATTGTGCCTCTGAAGAAACCAGCACAATACCTGTCTGACTCAAAGCAGCTGCTGGAGATGGGGGGCTGTGAAACCTGCTTTGCTACGTAGTCGCATTCAGCCTTAGTTCAGGATTCCCAATGCTGCTCTTCAGTGCTGGTGCTTGAATTCCCATAGAGTGCCCTGAGATCTTGATTGACCTTGGCAAGAGTCAACTGCTGTTCCCGTGCATGCACCAGAAAAGGTCTGTGAAGCTCTTTGCAAATAACTCCATGACTTTGTGAAATTCTGTTACTCTACACCTACAACCAGAATTAGATAAATGATTCTTTACCAGATAGAGTTGATTATGAACTCTTGCCCTGTGGACATCAGAGCTTTCTGCTGATTTGTTCTTAAGACTCTGTGAGATAAAAGCATGAAACTTTTAGGAACACACATGCTAGGTTACACTAGAGAAGTGGCCAAAGCTCATAGCTGTGCTTACAGGGTGACAAGGTACTTTGTCATCTAAGTGTAGTTGAGGAAGTGGCAGCATGAGGGTGTGTGGGGTGGAACAAGCAGAAAAGAATCATTGCCACTCAGTGGCAGGAAATCTAGGATTTAAGTGGGGCGGGTTGAGAGTTAGCAATTTCTGTTCTCTCAGCCCTGTTATACTCACACTTTACAAGTCCCTTTTGGCCCTGGTCCAGGTTAGAGAGGCTCAGCAGACACATAGGACTGGGACACCTTCTCTGACCATTCAGCATGTCTCAGCACTGGCTGCTGTGAGGTGTCTCTGTGGAACTGGCTCTTCCCATCTTCTCTGGGAACGCTGGAGAAATACTTAGCTGGAAATTTGGAGCTGGCGTAATCTGGGCTGAACATTGACTCAGGATCCTGAAGCTAGTTTTAAACACAGTAATGTTGTTTTAGTTAGTCCCGGCCTTGAAGATGTTCCTTTCTCCTTTTTAAGTAGTAGGAAATACTTGTTAAGAGCTGGCCAAACATTATTTTCTGGTTTCAGGATTTCAGTTGGTTCTGTTTTTAAGGTTATCTCTATCTTGGGACATGAGCGTTCTAAGCTGAGTCTTTCTATCACATCCCTAGAGAAGTTCTGGTTTTTTACTCTCAGCCTGATTTTTGTCTTTCATGGAAGATGAAATTCCTGTGAACAATCACATGTGTTAAAGAAGTGAGAACTTGAGCACAGTTACTGGTATGATACACAAAAAATGCATTAAGGTTGGACTTCAACCTGCAGGAAGGAGGTGACTCACCCTCCAGTCACCTTGTGTTGAGCCTGTGGCAGGATTTGATAATGCAAAGCACAGCACACGAGAGCAGCTCATGTCTGCAGACAGTCAGTGGGAGTAGCAATTTTTAATTCTGGATTTCCTGTCTTTGGTGGGTTGTAGTCTGACCACTGATGTTATTTTAATGGAGACATTTCTATCCAATTTCCTTTGTTTCTTTTCAAAGCATTAAAAAAACCCCAAACCCAACCCAAACCAAACACAAAAGGCAGCAACCCAGAAAGGGGTCACATTCATTATGTATTATGCCTGAGACTTCTTGGAACGTGATCAATGTTAACGGGATCATTGAGACTCCTCTCCAGAGATCAGAATTACTCTTTAGAGCTGCTACAGATCTTGTTTTTTCCTGAATGCTAAGTATGAGGCACAGTGCACTGTGGCTCTCGTGCTGTCAGTGTCCATGATGCTTTAACAGCCAGATCTGGCACTGGAGACTATCCACTCTAAAGCTTCTTTTTCCCATTAGAGAAAAAAAAAAATGGCTCCTTTTAAAAAATTCTTTCTTTGAAAAACCAAAGCAAGTATCAGCTTACATGATCCACACATGTGGAATACTTAACTAGCTTTGAAAGGTGAAAAATGGAAACCTCCACATCATTCTACCTGCAGATTTGGCAATATTCTGCAGTGTTAATTAACATATGTTGGAAGAGCGTCAGAAAACAGCCTCCCAGCTGTACAAGGGCTGACGTGCCACAACTTTTTCAGGACATAGATTGGTCTCTCTTGGGTGGCTACAGCACTGGTAGATGTTGTGAGTTTGCAAGGGAAGCCAGCAGGATGCACAAAACCTGTTGTGAAGGTTTAGGGTAAATCTGAGGACAAGCACGGCTGCTTTCCCATGGCTTCAGTGCAGTACCTGCCTGCCTCTTCCTTGGCATCATTAAAGAGGTGTGCAGACTCCTTACCTTCATTTTTCAAACAGAGAAGTACAACATGAGTAACTGCACATGTAATAATCAGTTTTGAATTAAGAATGAAGTAGAAATATCATTTAATCATCCAAGGTGTCTTTCCTAGAGATAGCCATCAATTATACTGACATTGAGCATCCATCACTTGGCCAGTGAAATTTGCCCTGGTTTATAGGGGATTACCTTTAAGTATGCCTGAGTCTAGCCTGAAATAGCAGGGCATTTGTAATGGTGTCCAGAAACCATCTGGTGCAGAGTGTCAGAGGAAGAAGCTCAGAATCACAGAATGTTAAGGGTTGGAAGGGACCTGCAGAGATGATTCAGTCCAACCCCCTGCGAGAGCAGCAGCACCCAGGGGAGGTCACACAGGAACACATCCAGGCAGGTTTTGAATGTCTCCAGGGAAGGAGACTCCACCACTTCTCTCGACAGCCTGCTCCAGGGCTCTGTCACCCTCATCATACAGAAGTGTCTCCTTATGTTAAGGTGGAACCTTCTGAGTTCCAGCTTGTGCCCGTTGTTCTTCATCCTATCACTGGGCACCAACAAAAGGAGCCTGGCACCTTCATCCTGACACCCACCCCTCAGATATTTATAAACACTGATCAGATCCCCTCTCAGCCTTCTCCTCTCCAGAGTAAACAGCCCCAGGGCTTTCAGTTTTTCTTCACAGTAGAAGTGTTCCAGTTCCTTCATCATCCTCATAGACATCGTTTGACTCTCTCCAGCAGATCCCTGTCCCTCTTGAATTGAGGAGCAGTATTGTGGATGTGGTCTCAACAGGACAGAGCAGAGGGGCAGGAGAACCTCCCTAGTCCTGCTGGCCACACTTTTCTTAATGCATTCCAGAATGCTGTTGGCCTTCTCGGCCTCAAGGACACATTGCTGGTCCGTGGAGACCTTGCTGTGCACAAGAAAGTGGCAGTGCCCACATCACAGGGGAAAAGAGCCTGCAAATGCTTTCTGCCAGTCTGCAGAATGGGCCATGGTACTGCCACTTGTTGAATTTTAAGAAGCATTTCCTTCTGGGGGAAGAAATCTGTCAGAAGCCCTCAGAGAGGTTCCCTACAGCTCTCAGCAAGCCCCAGAGCGTGTGTCTGGGGCATGTGTGTGTACAGCTGCACTGCAAAGGGCTGGAAGAAAGCAGTGGTACGGGCCTCGTGCATAGCCACCAGGTCAGTGCCATCCCCCTCTACCAGCCACAGTGTATAGAAATTATTTTTGTGGTCATAATACAGCAAAGTCCCAAAAGTTTGTATTCATCTTTCAGTTTTGCAGTGGTTTGGAGGGTTTTGAAGCTGAGTTTTGCCCCATGCCCATCTCTGATAATGAGGGCATTTTTTGCAGGGTTGGGCCAGCTTGGAAGCTGAGACAGCTGAGCAGCACTGAGCAGTTTCCATCTGAAATGAGGCTGTTGACAAAAGTTTAAGAACGAAGTCTGAAACATCCTTCCTGCTTCACCAGGATGTCTGGAAGCCCTTGGGTGCTACAGACTGTGAAAGATTAGTAATTAGAGGCTCACCTTCTGTATACTAATGAAAGGCTCAGAACTAAAGCTTTTAGCATTGAAGAGATTGCTACATCCTGCATTTTTTACTTGGAGGGTTTTTCAGAAAGCTAGCTGTGTCAGAGGGCATATCTAGCAAGCTGTGCTGAGAAAGTGACAGCCTTGTTTAAGCACTTCGGGTTTCAGTGTGTGCCGTGCGAATCACTTCCCACCTACTTTGTACCCAGTGTACAGCAGCACAGCTGTGCCAGCCTGGGCAGCTTCCAGCCCCGTGGGGCTGATGGGCTCAGGGGTTCCCCTGGGTGGTCATTGCTGTCCCTTCTGGATGTAAGTAGAATCATAGAATCAGCCAGATTGGAAGAGACCTCCAAGCTCATCCAGCCCAACCTAGCACCCAGACCATGGCACTAAGTGCCCCATCCAGTCTCTTCTTGAACACCTCTAGGGACTGCAACTCCACCACCTCCCTGGGCAGCCCATTCCAATGCAAATCACTCTCCCTGTCAAGAATTTCCTCCTAANAATCTCATCCCATTGGCCTTGCCCCATCCATTGGGAGACAGCATTAGAAGAGGACTGAACAACATTTCTTTAACCATGAAGTGGTGCAGCCCCCCTGTGAGCCCACGAAGTGCCTGGGGAGCTTCTTCTCATTGCATTTTTGGCTTTTTCTGCAGGATTTGGTAACAGCCAAAGAAGACCTTTACAGCACCTGTCTGTCATAGATACCAGTGTTTTGAATTCAAAAGGAAAAAAAAACCAAACGAAAGCCAACAGACATCTTCTGGGTTGATTTGACTGTATTCAGATAAAGGAAAAATAGATGATGCAGTTAAAAGGAATTCAACCAGGTGTCAGTCAGCTCATCTATTTATAAATTTTATGTAGTTTTCCAGACTATTGTGCAGTTTCTAGCTGTGTTTCATTTTGACTTATAGGGAAATCTGATATTTCACCTCTAAAAAATAAGACCAGTTCTATTCAACATCCAGTCTCTCCCCAGTATCAGAAAGGTTTTCCCTCATCAGATGCAGGTGTTATTAGAGCATAAATTGAGAGCTCAGCACAACAGTCTAGGTTCTGTTTGCAAGCTTCTGTACAAGGACTGTCATTTCAAGAGCCAGTTTCTGAAATGCAGATTAAACTGAAATGTCTGTGGCAGGGAGTATTTTGAGAGGAAGGTAGATTTCTCCTTCTGGAGGGGGGTGCCATGGTCTCAGATGCTGTGGTGTATTTTCTCTGGGTTTCCCCCAGCACAAAAAAAAGGAACCTGTGATATTGGCAGTGAGTTTGCTGCCCTATAGACAAACGTTTCTTGTGGAGAGCTACGTTTTGGTGCATCCTTGCACGCCTCTGTGCGGAGGCTCTATCCAGCTAAATAAAGCTGGAAAAGAGGGAGTCTGTGTTTTTTCCTAAAAAGCCTGGAAATTTGTGTGTGTTATGACCTCACCTTTGATTTTTTTTTTTGCTGGTCAAAATAAATGGTTTGGCATACAAATAGAAGTAATTTTGTCTAACTGAAGAGGTGAAGTAACTTACATCTTCCTTATTATAAGCAAAACTGAAAATGCTTCATCTTTCTGTCCTCCTCCTGGGTGCAGGAGAGAGCAATGCCACCCTGGCTCAGGATGGATTACACGACTTTACTGTATCCCAGATTTAACAGCTGCTTGAAAGATACATCAAACAATTCACACCATGCATGGGAGGAGCAGCAATTCATCTAGAGGTGGCAAATCTGAGATGTGACAGGTATTAAAAGAAGAAAGCCTAAGGACAGAGTAACATTTTTATTCTACTGCCTTTCTACACAGGTCACGAGAGGCAGCCCACTCGTTCCCTCGGTGCATCACCAAGTTAAATATATGCACAACCACTTTCAAGGCCACGTTTTCTCTCTTAATTTTATGTCAATCAGCAGTCCAAATCCTTTCCAGACCCAAGCATTCATCTAAATTAAAATGCATTGTATGTTGTCTGGTGTGAGAGCATCTCAAACTCTTGTGGTCAAAAGCAAGAGACGTTCCTAGAGTTGCTGGCTTCCCCAGCTCCTTCTCTGCAGCACTGACTTCAACAAATCTTTTTTCATTTGTATTAATGGAAAAAAAAAATAGAAGAAAATAAAGGGAGAGTAGTGAAAGTTAATGGAGTTCATTACATTCATATCAGCTAGATGCAGAGGAACAGAAAGAGGAGTTTGTGTATGCAAAGAATTAGCTCTGGTATTTTCTGATTAACGTCAGCAGTTTGAAGATGAAAGGCCAAAGAGTCTGTGCTGCTCGAGTGCCTCCCTTTGGAAACAGCACATCAGGTGAGGCAGGCTGGGCAGTGTTGCAAAGGGCCAGGCAGAGGACAAATCCAAGTGAGCTGTAGGGTCTCTACCTGCAGCAAGGGAGGAACAGCCTTTAGTTGTCTTAATAATGTGGGCATCTTACCAAGGGCTCCAAAGTGTCTCCTTCAGACTCAAGCATGAAACATTTTTGTCTTCCCTTTCTTACAATCACGGCCTAAAGTATTTGTTTTAGTAACTGAAGGTTTGAGAGAACAGTCAAATTGTGAGAAGTTGCTTGTCCTGAAGCAAAGGCAGGGAGTTCTGGGAGGTGTCCTGTGAACGCCTTTATTCCCTGCGAGACTTCGAGGTTGCTTCAGAAGGGTTAAGGAGCATTTCCCTAGCGTCCAAGGCCGTCAGAACCATCCAACCCCTGGCTTTAGCCTTTTAGCTTTCATTTGAAATGAGACCTGTAGATCAAAATTTAAGAAGGGAATAATTACCATCTCTGAAGGCAATCATATGAGAGTTGTAATAGAATTTTCCTAACACTATAAATTACATCAGATATTATTACCTCTGAACACAGTCCACGAAGAACTTTTCAGGAAGAATCAAAATTAATTTATAAACTCTGTAATTAAAAAGTTGAGGATTGAATCAGTGCTTGAGGTCCTCTATGATTGCATTCTCCTTCTCTCACGTTTTTTGTCTAATATTCAAATTACTCTTTTCTTCCCTTCAATGTGGCTGTTAAAAGGGGGGTGGGGGGTGGATCCCTAATAGATTAGTTCTTATTTCTGTCTTCCCCAATATTTTCCTTTTCATATTCCTTTGAAATCAGTGGCCTTGGCATCTGTGCTCTGAAAAGTTTCAAAAGATTATAAGGAGGAGAGTTAATGGGCTGCAAATAAGCAAAATAATGAGGCTTTGTCTCAAGTATTTAGTGTTTCAGAAGCCCTGTTTTGTGTAGAGAATCTGAAAGCTAAAAACCTGACTGGAAAAATGGGGAGCAAGAGGTAGGAATTGAACTCAGACTTTCTGGATGATTGCTAGCTTCAAGCACGTTGTTTGGTCTGTCTTGTCCTTCAGTTTGCCTGCTGTGATGAATCAATTTTTGATGAAAGCATTCCTCAGCAGACTTCCTAACTGCGGGCTCCAGAGTCAGTTTGTGATCTGGGCATTCGTAGCAGTATGTCTTATGTCAAAATGAATGGAATGCATATTACACTAAAGAGACTACTAGTAACTTACTATGGATTGCCCCAAACTGGATGTGGTGCTGTCCTTTTTGTTAAGTGACACAAACCCACCTCAGCCCCTGAGCTTGAGTTACACTCCATGTAAGCTGGTTTTGAGCTGAACACTTCTGAATTGTCAGTCCCCAGATCATTAATCAGGAGAAGGAACACTGAGATTTCATGGCTAGAAAATGTTATTAATCTTCTAGGTTCAGCTCCATACTTTAGTCTGTGCTATCTGATGCCCAGACACCAGAAGGCACTTGAAAATTCTGTTTTAACTGGGTGTTTAACACCTTTCAAGCATGCCAGTGACTTTGATTCCCAGGGCTCTGTGATCAGCACCTTTGAGAAAAGAGCACAATGCCTTCTATTTCTGATGTAAAAAGTGTTCGAATGGGAGTAAATTGCTCTTGCTGTTTTTACATATGGTTCATTATTTCAGTGCTTCCCTCCCTTTAATTTCTCGCCGCAGCCCAGACCTTTCCAACGGGATGAAAGGAATGGCGAGTGGCATCTTGTGGCTCTCAGCTTTACCACATGAATGACTCAAGCTTTAGGAATGTTAGTGCCCTAGCAGTCGGCAGCCTCCCACCTCAAAGACTGAGCAGTTCAGCATAATAGGCTGAGCAGCCTCAGCTACCATTGTGTCTGGGATTTTGCCTGAACTTTTAAATCCAGGACTTTCAGCTGCCTCTTCTTACTGCTGCTGCTGCCCCTGGGCTAGTCACAAGCAGGAGCAGTTGGTATAAACCACACTCTACAAGCTTGAAGTGAGTTGTGGTCCTGCAAGAGTAGAACAGATGAGCACAGCTCTGTCTGGATGTCATTGCCAGCCCATTTTAGAAATCTCCAGTCCAAGGAGAAATTGTGCTAAACGAAAGGATGTTGTATCCCATGTTAGTGTAACAGAAAATGGAACAGGACAGAGTTGTCTTAAGGAACTTTACAGATGTGTTGTCAGCGGTAGATTTCCGTAGCTGGGCAAACCCCTTTCCTTGAGCACAGACTGTTTGGACAGAGCTGCAGCCCTTTTGTCTTGCTCTTACAGATGTTTGAAATTCTGATCGTGAGTATGCATGGCTGCAGGCTTTAGGGAGGCAGAATGTCAGTGCTGGTCTCTGTAAAACATCAGCATCAGTCCCATAGCTACTCTAGCATGGTGTCAGCACCAGGTGATGAAGAGGTAGCATACATCCTGGGTTATACAAAAGTGAGATCTCAGGCTCGGGAAGTCAGATTGCTGGCATCAGTCTGTGCTCTTTTCCTCAGCTTTTACTTTTACATTCTCTCTCTTCTTGGTTTACAATGAGTTTAGCCCAGCTTTGGGCAAAGAGCACAGACATTTGCTTATCTTTAACAGAATGCTCACATTCAGAACCGAAGCTGGTTGAAAATGCTGCAGTAACAGCACAAAGGCTTTGCTTTGTGTTAGTGCTGTGGCTTGGTTTGGTTGGGGTGTTCTTGTGTGAGACGTTTGCCGCAGAACTGTTTTTGTAGATCAAGCAGGAAACCCAAGTGCTGTTTTGAATATAATGAAGCCATTATCTAGCCTCCCTGCAAACCAGAGCCTTGAAAAGGTGACATTCTCCATCCAGTGCATCTAAGGGACTGCTTATAGTGAAATTTTGTTTCAGCCTCTTACTATGAAGTCGTTGTCATTACCAAATGGTAAACAAAAACAGATGTCAGGCTTACTTTAGAAAAAGTGGTGAGCTTGCAGTTAAGTAGTGAAGAAAACTCTTTCTGAGAGCAGGAGTTTGATGCACTTCTGTACATTTCTTCCAAATGAATATTTTCATGCAGGGGATGCCTTTACTGCCCTTCACTGTTCATAGAAAGGGAAAAACAAAAAAACCAAACCAAACCCACAAATAAATAAATAGTGGAAATATCAAAGGCATCAGGATGAAGAACTATGAGAATGTGTGGTTAATTAAGGGTGTTTGTTTATTAAGAAGGGAAGAGAAAAGAACATCTGGCCATTAAAATAAAGAAGAGCAGGCTATGGAATAAATTTATATAAATAAGCCCAGCTCAAAAAGCAGAACGGTTGTGTGCTTTGCTGCTAAACAGATTTCGTGGCACTACCGCAACCTTGCCAAAATATTAAGTAAATGAAAGCCAACAATCAAGTCTTTAAGTACATACCTTAATGTCTTGAGAGTATTATGGGCTTACAGAGAAAGAAAGCTTATAAACGTGCTGACCTTCATCTGTAGTCTGAGAGGTATTCAGGTCAGTTAAAATGAGACTTTTTATGGTATCAAAAGACAGACTCTTGTGTGTGAATACAAATATTGTAGCAAATGTTTGTCATGCAGGCTTTCATTATTCGGGAAATCAAAATAGGTGGCATTTTGGAGTCTTCCACCAGGAGGTACAAGACAATCCCAGATACATAAAGCATTCTGTAAGAGCAGAGGTCATACTGCAAATGGAAACAGCATTTTCCCCATTAGAATAGAGGCAGAGTGTTTACCACTTTAATGGTATTTAGTAAAAAAAAAAAATAAAAAAAAATCATTTTCCTGGATAATTCTTCTCAGGTGCTAACTACACAGAACTATCAGTACTAAGTTCATGCCTACCTTTAGGTGAGGCATTGGAACAGGCTGCCCAGGGTGGTGATAGAGTCACTGTCCCTGGAGGTGATCAAGAAAGTTGTGGACATGGCACTTTGAGACGTGGTTTGATGGCCAAGGTGGTGTTAGGTTAAAGGCTCTTGGAGGTCTCTTGCAACTGAAGCAATTCTAGGATTCTTGATACTTGTAGGAGGGTACCTTTGCTTGCTCTCAGATGCTCTGCATCTGGCATCCCAGGTCTCCCTCCACAAGGTGAATATAGAGGGCCTGGAGCATGGAAATGTAATGGCATCCTTGTGGCCTTACCACAGCTGTGGTGGCTGCTGAGAAAAAGTCAAAAAGGCTGATTTCCCTTGTGTTCTGATGGGCTTATGTCCTCTGAGGGGACAGAGGGAATGTCCTAACAGTGGCAAACTGGTATCTCTTTATAATGAATCGAGCAAGTAGTGCTTCCAGTGGTGGCTCTGCAGAGATTAGAGTATCTGATGTACTTTGCAGCCTTAATGTCTCAGCCTCTCCATGGCACTGCACGTCCTGCACATGTGCTTTTTCTTTGGACTAAAGAAATCCTATTATATGAAAAACAACGAGGTATTTGTAACGATCACAGCTTGAGGAGAACATTAGTTAAAGAAATATTTGCCTTAAGGCAACTGACACAGTGGTGAAAACCTCAAACTCTGAATATTCCATGCTTACCACCCAAAACCACTGTTGATTTTATGGGCTTGGTAAATGACTAAGAACTAAAGAGAAAAGTCTGGAATAATCCAAAGCTAGCAAATACTGAATCGAATGTCTGTTTGATGCCCTGGCTCTGCTTCTATGAGTAGGCGAGTAAGCAGCAAGGGCTCCATCTCTCTGAGACACTAGAGTGGTTGAGTGGAACTAGAAGTGAAGTATGCTAAATCACATACAACTAATAACATCCAGATTTCTTGTTCTACTGTCTTCCATAATGCAAATTTATCTATCAAAGAGAGGAATGCAGTGCAATTAAAAAGTGATTAAGAAAGCAAACAAAATCTTCTGCTATGGAATTACATCACCATCCCACCAAACACTGAAATCAGTCTTCAAAGACACCTCTGGGCTGAAGCCACTCTCAAGTTGTGTGAGCTGAGAACAGAGAGCTGAACACGAGTGGGCAGTTTCCAGCTAACAAGTATTGTCCCAACACACCAGTCAGTCTTTGTGAGTTAAGTACCTCCTGCTCTCTTGAATTCTGTAGCTGATTTCTTCACTCTCAAAGCAGTACTGAACTCTCCTTAAAACAGTTAGCGCAGTCCTGAGCAGAGAGTCCCTGGGAGGCAGGGAAGTGCCATCCGTGTTACTCAGACCCATGGCAAGGAGCAAAAAGCAAACCTTGGTTCTCTGACAGTTGTCAGCCCAGGCTTCTGCCTACACAGCTAATATCCCATAGAAAATGTGTCTCTTTACCTCTGAAAGATATCTCCTTGGAGGTCAATTTGGCTTTAATTTAATTAATTCTAATTTAGTTTGGAGTATGAAGTCAGTTCAGGGAAAATGCTTTTTTTTTGGCATAGTTTGAAATCCAGCGAAGTTTTAGGAATTAAAGCTGTAGGATAATGTGCTGGTTTGAGGCTAATTGGAATATTTTAATGAAAAGAATTATATTATAGGCTGTGAAAAGCAAACAATGGTGATGTCTGGCTTGCCGAGATGTATAAGAACACAAACATAGATAAGACACAATCTCTGTCTCTCTANATTACAGGTAATAGTAAACCTGAGCACAGACTTGCTAGACTGTTGCAGCAGTGCTAGTGTGGCCTCACCTGATTTCACCTGAGTTTTTCAATGTGATTTATCTCACACTCTTTTGAACCCCAAAGATATATTACATTTCTGAGCATACATGTTCCAAACATACCACAGATTAGTAGAGAATGGTGAGCTTGATGTCCTAGTTTTAGCTCATACTATTTCTGACTTGGCTATCTCTAGTATGCTGGGGGAATTTTCTTCATTTTTCTGAGTGAGCTTTCGCTTAAGCTTCTATGAAAGGACAGTCTGCAGAAAACACTGGTTCAGAAGACAGCAGTGTGTGGTGCTTTGAAATGCTTCCCACATTCATTAGGCCTACTGGAAGCAAGAAATTAAGAGGTGAGCTGCATTTCATCAGCCACGTGGTGTTGTGGTTACTGGAGCTGTGGTTATCTAAGCATAAGGAAAGGACAATTCTCCAGGAAGTGTGGGAAGCTCTGGGACAGTGAAATCAGTTGCCCAGAACATCTGCAGCCTTCCCACATGCTCAAAACCTGCCCAGACACGGCCCTGGGCAGTCTGCTCTGGCTGTTTTGACCAGCAAGCACACTTTGTTCCCTAGAGAAGCCAGGCTGCAAGCACTACTTTTCATTTGCTCTGTGTGTTGTGAAGGAGGATGATTTCACACAGAAAAAGGTCTCCCCCTACACTTGTGCCAATGTCCTGCAGATGCCAGGAAGAGATAAAGGCATAAGGTCGATGTCCTGCCCATTGCATGTGTGGTGTAACACAAATCCCTGTGGGATCAAAGCAGCTCCGTTTGGCTAGGCAGTAGGTTGATGGAAATTCTCTTTATCAAGTTTCATTTTGAATTATCTGGATGCCAATCTCTGTGGAATTTGTGGAATGTTTGGGCTGGCACTGCTCTCCACGTGGCATGCCACCAAGAATTCACTCTATAGTTCTTCCTCGTTGCCAGGTTAAAGTGTTCTCATCTTTCCTACCTTTCTCTTAGACTGCACATGCTCTGTTCTGTAATCTTACCCTTTGAACTTCATCTGTTCTGACCTTGCCCCGATGCAGCCTGGAGGACTGCACTTTGTGGAGGTGCTGCAGTGGAGGAGAGCAGGTTGCTGTCTGGCTGGTACTGTCCTTCTGGTGGTGACTCTTCTGCTACTCCTGCCCCAGCCGCTTACAAGAAAACCTCCTTTTAGCCTCTGTGTAGTGACTGTGTTTTCTCTGCTAAGCTGAACAAATCCTGTTCTGTTTCTTACTCTTTGTTGTCTTACGTTTCCATTAAGTATCTTATGAAGACATCTCTCTGTTACCCTAAATTCAATTAAGTCTATAACATTAAATGTTAATTGTTTATTCTTCAAGCTGCACTTGTTCTCTTAAATAAAAGAGGAGGGTGCTGTGTTGAGGATCCTATCCTGTCTCTGTGTATCCCTAGTAATTTTCACATCAGTGATTAAGGGATTAGCTTCAAACTGCAAACACATGCCTGAAGCCAAAACATCAGGGAGGATTGTGTGATCCTTACAAGTAACACTGGGCCATCCTTTGTTTGGCTGCGGCGTGACTATGGAGCAGGCAGTAAGTCAGACAGGAGTCTTCTGCTGCTTCTGCCAGAATCACAGTCACCTTTTCAGGCCCACTCCAGGTTCACTCCCTGTACGCTGGGATTGTTTGGATTCAAAATACCTGGTGTTGAATGACTCAGAAATCCTTCACCTCTTTCTGTGTTCAGTACTCAGGCTGCAGTCCCACCCGGATCTAGGGTGGCATGTCACAGGTTGCTGTTAATTCTCAGCCCATCGCTGTCATTAGACAGACCAAGAGCGTTTTAGTTAGTGTTGGTCTGGACACCAGCCTGATAAGCTTCTTCAAGTGATGTAGTGGTATTTAGGTTCTGACAACCTTGTACTTTGCAGTGTTCCTCCTTTGTTGCCAACTGCAGCTTACTTGGCTGTAGCAGTGACGATTGTGTGAGTCTCCTCACGGGTTCTGCTCCCCATGACGCCAAGCATGCAGCCTTGGCTCTTGAAGGTGAAGTCTACCAGGTACACACAGCAGCCACCAGCCCCTCTTTTGGCAGGCATCCAGGAGACAATTTTGTTATCATTCTCTCTTGCTGTGATACCTTCACATCCTCAGTAGGCAACTCTGGGAGCTCAGCATTCCTGTTCTTCCTAGTGAGCAAGCTGGGATCTGCTTCTCAGCACAATGGCTATGGCATGCTCCAAATACCTGCTTTACTCAAACCAAGGGAGTAAAGAGACAAAAGACAGGAGAAAAGTGAGTGGCGACAGAATCCAGATCTTCTGACAGGATGGGGTGAATGGGTCACAGATTCCTGCTTTTACAGGGTATCAGGGAGTGCACAGCTGTGAGCAAACTCTTAGATTTAGAATCTCTAGGTGCACTTCAAGGTATAGGTAATCACTAACGTAGCACTTTGATCAAGAACACAGATTTTTGAAAAACCTGACCTAAGGATCATTACCTCTGTTTGTATTTCATGTTACATTCAGATTATTACATTTTGATGAAAATTCTGACCTAGAAAATAAATCTCAGCAGAGTCCTTTGAGACCGCATGGGCGAAGAATGGCAGCCTCTGAGCGCTGGCATGCAGCTTCCTTCAAGCTTCAGCTGGTGGAAGAACAAAATGGCCAAGGCTTTATTTCCTTGGCATTTCAAGCACCTCTGGAAATCCCCATGTCACAAATAATGAGAAGGATGGAATTTAGCCACGCATAGGGAGAGGAAAAGAACTTGCAATGTAAATTTTGATCAAAATGCTTTGGAGAAGACAAGGAGGCATAATTACACCCTGAAGGATTGCAGAGCAGCAGCGATTTGGGTAACCTAAAACTGCAAAAATAGGTCTCTCTCAAGCCCCTTTTCAACCCACACAGCCCAACTTTAAAGTCTCTGTGTTTTAGGGATGGGATCAGTTTGGTGCCAGAGAAAAGCACCAGAGATGACCGTGCCGTTCTGCCGCAGCTAAACAAAGCCTGGCGTGCTGGAGACAAACTGCAGCCTGTCGGACGGAGGAGATTAGCATAGCTGGTTTGAAAAAGGCAGTGAATCTTTGAGCACAGGAGTGGTTAGGGATTTCTGGGGAACATCTGTGTTTGTCTAGTTGTGCTAAATACTCCCCAGTGGGGAGGGGAGGTTCTGAGCCTAATATGCACAAAATTGATGAACCCCTGCTTGAACAGTGGTTGCAAAACAAACCCTTTGCTGTGATTAATGACCGCCTCGCGTTTATACCTCGGGCCAGCCCCAGAGCTCCTCGGGCAAAGAGGCAGCTTTTCAGCTGCACTGCAAGGCCTGCAGATGAGTTCTTACTGCCTGGCAGGGAGAGGATAACCTTTCCAGAGACTAAATGGAAGGGCACTCTTGGTGGGTGCAGGCGAAAGATCTCATTAGGTGGACTCCCTAAAGCATGGCAGTCCTTGCATGGGGTTAGGGTTAGGCTTTGGGGGTTGGGGATAGTGTTAGAATTAGGTTTAAGGTTTGCGATAGAGGTAGGATTAGACCTGGGTTAGGTTAGGTGTTAGCATTAGTGTTAAGGTTAGGGTTTGTTTTGGGCTTAGGTTTAGGGATGGAGATAGCATTGTGGGTTGGAGTTATGCTCATGAGTTAGGGTTGGGGGTTAGGGTTAGGCTTTGCAGATAAAGAATGTGTGAAAGAAGCATTGTTATTGATGTTCCTTGCTAAACATTCTCTTTTCTGAATGTTCCTTACAACTGGTTGTGGGGGATTGTGGTTAAAAGGTCAGCTGGAATTAAGGTGCCATGTGTAATCTTTGCTTTATAGGTTGTAATTTTCTGCACTGGCCAGGAAGTTCACTGCTTATGGAAATGTGAAATAAGTCTCTGTGTAATGCTCTACAATACACACCTGTAATATTGAACACTTTTTTTTTTTTTAATTGAAGTAGAAAAATACAATCCTTTTGGACATCAGTTTCAAGCACATCTGTCTGTCCAGCTGCTAAGATTTATTTATTTTTTAATTGCTACTGTATACTTTGTGCTATGAGTCCATTCTGCTCCCCTACTGGAAATTTACTATTGCTGTGTTTATTTGCTTGAGACAAAGTTGCAAGGATAAGCTCATCAGTTGGATGTCTTGATGATAACTTTGAGCCCTTTCTGCCCTGTTGGATCCCCAGAGAATGTTCTAGTTTTCTGTAGCCTCTTGTCAACTATTGTGATTCGAGTTTTCTCATCTAATCTTGAAGATGATTTCTTGAGTAAGTAGCCAAATCCATCACCTGAGCAGTAGGTCACCTGCTCTGGGTGACCCTGCTGTAGCAGGATTGGACTAGATGATCCTCAGAGGTCCCTTCCAACCTCACCATTCTCTGAAGTAGCTGATGGCATCTGGTGTTGCTGCATTTTCTATTTGTGTGCTGCGTGGTCCTGTATTGCAGTTTATCCTCTTAGCAGAGCATAAATAAAAATCCTTTGCTCCTGGTTTTGTGCTTTTCAGGCTTTTTGGGAAAATGAAATGATGATGTATTCCCCAAAGATGGTGGTGGGTATTTAGCTAATGATTATGGTGCCTCTGAGTTTTCTCTAAGGACAGTCTACGTCTCTCTCTGTGTGTGTGTATATCTCTTCCATGCAATATTAAGTAACAGTAAAGTGCATGTTTAATGTTTCTGGTAGAAATCGTCCCTTGCCCTTGTGCCTGGAATGTGTCCAGACTCTGTTGTTAAGTTTGCTACTGCTAGACTAAATTATAAACAGTTATAACAATAGAGGGAACAGTGATGCCCAAAAGTCGATAGGAGATTGATTAGGTTATAATTCTGTAACAATTGGATTAGTAAAGAATACTTTTCCTCTTGTTTTGAAGGCTGGTATGTCTTCCAGAAGCAGCCACTTACAGCTCCTAGGATCACTTTCTGTAATTGCTCAGTGGTCAGACAGGCAGGCCAGCAGCACACAAGCTACTGTAATTAATTATTTGTATAGCAATAGACCTTGGAGACAAAGGGCTCTGTGTTTCCTTTTGCTTGGTTCTCCTGCACACTAGGATAACTTCAGAAACAGCAGTGGAGTTATTCCAGATTTCCTCTGACAGGAGATGTGAACTGTTGCTACAGATTTATTCCTAGAAATACTGTCTTGGGATGCTCTTACATATTGCAAAACCAGTATGGGAAGCATCCGCCCCCCCTATAAAAAGTGCTTACTTAAAAATGTGAGAGGAAAAGCCTCAGATCCATTTAGGAGCAGCATTTTGGAAAGGGAATTCTAGTTCTAGCGTGGTGCAGTGTTCTGTTGAACATCCCTGTTCAGGAATCGTTTCTACAGAATCCTTTTTAATAAAAAAAAACAAAATAAATTTTTTTTAAAAAAGGTTACAGAATCGACTGGCTGACAGTAAAATTCTAGACACAAACTAACAGAAAATTAGTTTCACTCTTGATCATTTCCAGCTCTTGTGGAAAAAATTACAGAGATGTAATAAAAATGGATTTGTTTTATAGAATACTTCGTGTCTTGAAAATGCAATACCCACGGTATGGGAGAAGCTAGGATGATTTTTACCACACTGAGAAGAATCCTCTTCATTAGGAGAGCACTTCTTAAAGTGCCTACTTCCTTTTGTTGGGACAGCAAAGTTCGTATATAAGAAATGAGTTCTGTTAAGCATCCTGAGAAACCCTGGCAGTCTAAAGTTGCAAAGCAGTAAGGAGTCAGGACTCTGTGTCTCACCTCTTGCTACAGATTTAGAGACTTAGGTGTGGAACTTGGTAGGTGAAGAGGCTGCATTGTGCCGTGGGGTTCCTGTCACAGCAAGCAACACTGCCAGGATATCCTTCCTCTACGTGTCCAAATGTAATTTTCCTCTTTGCTCTGATCATTTGATGACAACTAACCATATACAGATGATGTTCTCTTGAAATGGAGGACTGAAATGGGGAAAAAACACAAGAGACCTGAGTGAGAAACAGGAAGGCAAGAGACAGAAAAGGTGGGGAGGACCTGGGAAAGCCTAGCAGGTGACTGGGGCACAGTGCTGACCAAAGAGGAAGGCGAGAAGAGAATGTGTTCTTTTTTTTTAATTTCTTTTTAAAAAATCTCTCTCTGTTTTTCTTTACTTCCCTCCCTGCCCCTTCACCTCCCCCTTTATGCTCTTAAGCTGTTCCTGTCTAGTAAGAAGGATAGAAAATGAAAATGCAGATAAGTGTATGAGGAGTATGTCAGAGTTTCTTCCTCCAAGGGACACACTCACGAGGAGGAAATTTCTTTCTGGTTTAAATCCAGTTAGCTTATCTCTCTGTTGTTGCTTGGGGTTCTTTTGGTTCAGTTTGGGGATTTTCGTCCTGTCTGAAGGAAGCTCCTTAGTTTCCTTTGTCCTCTCTGTGCCATGTATAATGCAATAGTTGCAGCAGTGCTTCGGAAGTCTAAATTCATTGTTCCTTTATGATGATCTTCCATTAATATAGGATCTGGAATTATTTACATAAGATAAAAAAGGGGTTTTGTAAAACAATCTCTGGAGAAAGGCAGGGTGTGTTTGGAATGCACAGGATTGCATCCCTGCATGACTATACATTCCATATGAACAAGACCTTTCATACTATGAAGATTTTCTGCTTGCCTGGCAAAGCTCGGAGCAAAGCTGAAATCAAAGCAGCCTTACTTAGTCAGGCAATTTCATTTTACCTGAAACATTGAGGCTTAAATTATAAGCTTCAGGATGACTCAGTAGAAATAATGCATGCATATAAACTACATCATTTTCCTCATGTATCCTCACAATCAATATAACCATGTGTTTAAAGTAGGGACCTTAGGTCAGTCTTCTAAGCAGTGAACGAATAACATTTTTTTTACCGGAGAAAAGCTGCTCTATGCAAATAATATGACATGAATATTTAATAGATTGTACAGTAGGAAGTAATTGCCAACTAGTGGGGCATGCTAAAATGAAAAAAGAGAAATACTGAACTAACAAATCCGATCAAATCTCACTTACAGCATTTTCTTCACACCAGGAGGTCTGACAGGTCCTGATGGAATATGTGAAACAAATGGAATAACCCCAGTGCAGGTTCCACACGTTAAATATTCCTACTAAATACTTAAGCAGGAGGTTAGCTGATACATATGTGTTGATCTGTCATAGAATTGGTGTTTACTGGGCACAATGTGAGCTGCTTTTTTCTGTCTCAAGATATTCTCCATCCCATCACCATTCACTGTGGTAACTGAATCCACTCAGCGTGGGGGGTTTCCATTAGCAAAGCCTGCATGTCCAGGGACAGGCTTTATTCTTTGTATTTAGATTTCTTACAGCTGAAGAGAAACAATGATTCTTTTCTACCCCCCCACCCAGAACGGTCTTTTCTCTATTGAACCCTAGGGCAAATAGAGAGACACAAAGCTGAGGAAGGTTGCACAGTGTTTTCTAATGGCCAAAACCCACTTGATGCGTTTGGTCCTCCTGGTTGTATATGAATATGTTAACAGAGGGAGGAGGTGTCCAAGAGCGATTATTCAGCGACTAAACAGTTGGATGTCTTCTATAGTGACTGAGCAGTTGGATGATGTGAGAATGTTCTTTAATGTTGCTATAAAGCTTTCTGGCCTTTATGGTAACTTGGCCATGAAAGCAGCACATAAACCAGCCGTGACATTCAAGGTGTGCAGCATCTGGACCATCAGCTACATGTAGCTCTGAAAAACAGGGATGCAGCTGATGCAGGCTCGCATACCTAACCGCAAAGTTCCAGCCACACGTTTGTAAAGCAAGTGGAAACCAAATAACTTGTTTCACTTGCAGCCTCTTCCACTGAAATAAGGTCACATTAATTTGGAGGTCAGTGGATGTAAAAATTTATGCCATCCTTGTCACACCCTTAGTGCCCATGGGAGCCCCAAGTTATGGATGTCATAATGAAGATAATTAGAGTAAGCTCTTTTTTTTTTGCTGAAGGCAAAAGGCCCTAAATCAAAGGGAGAGTATGTTCTAGTAACCTTGAAATTGGGGTGAGGATTACAGACTGCCTTCTGGCATAACAAACACCTGAAGCCACTGTTTTAAAAGAGAAGAAAATCACCATGGGACTTGGTGTTCTGTCAGGCCTAGGCTTGTTTTCATGGGCGAGATGCGTGGTTGTTGACTCCCGATTCTGCAAGCAGCATTTCTGACGGCCGTGCTATGGGCTTGGGTTCATACTGTTGCATGATTCCTTGAAGTTGTATCTTAGTCTCTTCCTTGATACCTGGGTGGAAGAAGAACAGATGTCACTGTGACTCTATGCACCTGAACAAATTTCCAGAGAAGATTGTTCTTACCCTGTGCCCTAAAATGCAAGGCTTTGTATTCCAGAGGCTGTCATTATGTAGAACCCTGTCTGAATGTCTCTTTCTCTTCCAGGAGCTTAAAAGTAAAACTGCTGGAGCAAATGAGCTCTGAGCACACCTGACCATATGCTAGGCAGTGGGTCTTGTATAATGCTTGAAGACCATTAGAAGTGTCTGAATGCATGTTCATCTGCTGCCTCTCAGCCTTGGAGGAGAAGTTTTTCTCCTGTGAAATGTCAGGTCCTTGCTTTCCATTCTCTCCTCTTGCAGCTATACCTAAAATGTGCTTACTTTCACTTGTGGGGAGGCAGATGAAGGGCATATGGTCACTGAGTTGGCTTACATGATGTGGCTATTTCCTTCCCAGCAGCAAACCTTCAGAGCTCCTTTCTCTGCAGTCCTGAAGCGATGGGTTTTGATTACTCCTGAGCTGAGCTGGATGCTGATGGGTGAAATCAGTTGTGGCATGTTATCAACCACTTCAATTCACTTCTGCTAAATAATGAAATCCAGTAATAAATTGAACAGACAAGCAAAATCTCTTAAACATGCTCTGGGGGGCTCTACCTATTTTCCTTCTGCTCTCATGATAGTTCTTTTCTTTATGTGTGAGCTACTGCCAAGACCAAGCATTTGAAATCAACCAACCAAAAAAACTCAGGAATACTGCGGAGTGTCTGATAAAGAACATGTCTGAAGCAGATCACGCTCTTCTTGACTCCACTTTTTTCTGACTTATTGATTTAGAGCTGGGGCCAGAATTCCCATGGGATTGATGAATAATTAATTTTGAGTGTGCACTGGCGCAATGTAAGTAATTTCCCAAATCTGATAAATTGTTGGCCCTATTCTGCCACCTTTTTTTATTTTCCCCTTCCCTTTTGTCTTTTATTTTTAAATCAAAATTTGCATCTTCAGCTTGTTGGAGGTCCTGTTTTATTTTGGGTGGTATACAACCTGAAAGGAGGCAAGGTTTATCCCTCACAGCTGAAGGAGAAAATCAGTGTCACATGGGAAAGCATAATCTGTAATGCACCCTGTCACGGCATGAGCTCTTTGGCACAACATATGGCAACAGAATTACCTTTGTACTACCCAACTGTGGGGTATAATTTATCCAGTCCAAGGGACTGTGGTGACAGGCAATAGATTTGATAGTGCACATGCTCAGCATGCTCAAATGCAAGACTGCTGTCCCTGTTCCTCTGGAATGCAGGGCTCTGTGGCACTGCAGAGCAGTTTTGGCTGCTCCTGGCTCATTCTCCCCTGATGATGTCACTTACATAGTGACACCCTGAGATAGCAATAAAAAAAGGCTGTGGTAATGTAGCTGCTGGAGAGGAATGGAAGAAAAGTGATAAACTGCAACTTTTACAATGTGCACTGTCAGCTAAAGAATGAAACAATTTTAGGCCTGAGCATTAAAGGACACAGAAAGTGCTTGGAGATTTATGTGACAACAATCCTTCAGATCGTTTTATGGTATCATTGCTCCAAACACTCGGAATTAAAACAGTGCAGGACAATGTTGCTTCAATAACTCTGCTCGTCGGAGAGCGGTGTGGGGCTTTTGCAGAGTAAAATAGCATCACTGCAAAAGATAAACAAGAGATTTTTATGGTTGGGCTCTGCTATTTTGAAGATGATTTACTCACCTTTTCACTTTCCGCCCACTCCAGAGGTCTAAATATGCAGATCCATATTGACCTTCAGTGTGTCTACTGAAAGCAAACAGAGTGCTGAAATCTTATTTCTTGTCATAGAAACAGAATTCTGAGGTGCAATTTCTTTGAGAAGTCATATACCAACCATAAATGTGTCTCAGAAACATTGGGAAAGATGTTTAAAATTTCTCCAAGGGAAGGTCTGGTGTTAGAGCCCCAGTGAAAAATGGCTAATAATAATCAGTCATTTGTCAGCTGAGAAACAAATCTGCTCCTAGCCTTGGCCATGTTCTTTGTGGGAGCGTGGAAGATTTAGTTTGAAAGAGTTGTATTTGATGTTCTGCATTGGCAGGACTCTGGAATAGGCTGCCCAGGGAGGCTGTGGCTGCCTCCTCCCTGGGGGTGCTGAAGGCCATGCTGGATGAGGCCTTGAGCAGCTGAGTCTAGTTGAGAGGTGTCCCTGCCCAGGTTGGAGTAGATGATCTGTGAGATCCCTTCCAACCTGAGCCATCCTGTGATCCTAAGAGTACCATCGTGTCACAATAACTGTGGCTGGCCTGGTTAGCGCACAGTGAGCTTGAGAGTCCTGCTGCCATTGACTGTGCTTTCTGTCCTTGGGAAGAGTGTGGTCACTCTTTTGGTGAGTGGTGGTTGTGAATTTGACTGCTGTTGGGTCAGAGATAAAAGTCCTGCTGCTGGCCAGTTGGCACCTCTCTAATGGATAATATCTGGTAACCAGCAAGGTGTGTTGGGGTGGAAAGGAAGAGTGGTGATAGAGGAGCTGAGGAAGCATTCACAGAATCACAGCCACATGCAGGTTGGCGAAGCCCCTCAGGATCACCAAATCCAACCTACAACCCTACTCTACCAGATTCACCTTAAACCATGGCCCTAAGCACCACATCCAAACCACCCTGAAACACATCCAGGGTGGGTTTCTCCACCACCTCCCTGGGCAGCTCATGCCAGTGCCTCTCTGCAAGACATCTGTGTGTGGGCAGGAGGTCCTGGCTACTCTGTGTGCTGGTTCTGTGCTGGCTGTCTGTGTCCTGCTCTGGCCTGGAAACAGAGCTGGGTGTTGCTGAGGCTGCTCTTTCACTTGCACCCTGGACTGCTAGCAAAATGCCCAGCTTCAGACTGATCTGCACTCTTAGGCCTGTGTGCTTTGGTTTTAAGACAACAGCAAGAACAAAAAAAAGGTCGAGGCTTTTTTTTCATTTCTTTTTGAAGATCTGCTTGCAGGGAGGAGTCAGATTAGTGTGGAGAAAGAGCCCTTGGGCACACTTTAATGGAAGACAAGAAACCAGGAGTTGATGTCTGTCTTGTTTGAAATAATAAATGCACAAAAAGATTTGGTTTAGAACAGAGATTACTTTCATTATTTTTGTAAATTTCTTTTAAGAAGGGAAGCTTGCACTTCCTGTTGGAGATGAATGCTCTGCACAAATAGTTCTGATTTACCACGCAGCTATTTTCTTTTTATAGCAATCATCATGTGGAACATTTTCAGCCTTTTTTTCTTTCAGCATCATGTTCTGTGAATTTTCTTAATTCTTTATTTTGAGGTAGAATAACTATTGTTATAGAGATGTTGTTGACTTCTCCATCAGTACCAAACTCGACTGTCTAATTCTCTCAGTTATCTGAGGCTTAGCTTCAGGATAAATACTATTGGGGGGGCACAGAAACAAGCTGCTAACAGCTGCAGGTTGGTACTTCCCTTTCTTAGATCTCTTAGTGCTGCCAGTGCCAAACAGAGGTTGGCAAATAGACGTTCAGAGGGGTTCGAAACTTCTTTTTCTGCATTGGTGTGAGTGGTTATGGTTCAGTCACAATCCCTTCACTTGAGTTTGAAGGATAAGAAATTTCCAAATGATCCTCTGTATCCACTCTGAGGGTTTTGTTGTCTAATTTCTGTTAATATTAGATCCATGCCTCGCAGTGTGGCCACAGTTAATAGTGAATGATGGCGAAGCAATTATTCTGGAGAACAAGTCCTTATGGTTGATAGGTTGTAAGTGGGAATAATGAAGGATGAAGGAGAGCAATTCTGGCAGTGCTCATGGGTGTCAACCTGTTAGCAGAGCGTAATGGTTTGAGGACACTTGGGAACCATTTAGGATGCCATATGGCTGCTTCAAATGGGAAAATAAGAGAAAAAGTCTATACTTCCAGTTGCTTATTCTGAGTCAGCCTGCATCCAGCCTAACCCACTGGATGGCTGGAATCTGTGTTAAAAAATAATTTTTCTAAATTAATGTATCCTAGTGTTAAAAGCTTGGCTTCAGGACAGTCTTAGCACTATCTCTGCTCCGACAGTGGTAAGTTGCTTAGCATATCTCACACTTAAGTGTTAATGGGATTCATAGAGTAAATGTTCATTATTTCCTCTGAAGTAGATTTGCTCAGTGTAGGTAAGATGTGGCCCCTGGTGTTTACTGCTACCCTTGCACTTCAGCTGCAGAACCTCTGTAGTTTGGAAGTTTCACCAGGCTATGAGTCCTGCTAGGCAAAAGATAAAGGTGTTTCAAATTTACTCACCCTGTAGGGCAGCTGCTCCCTCCTAGGGAAAGGGCTGTCAGACTGACCCCTTTCTGCTGTGTAGGTGTTTGGTCACTGGGAACAACCATGATTCCACTTGGGATTCAGGTCCCATTTCCCCAGACATCCTCCTTGGTGGCCACCTCTTAGCAGCAGATGTTTTGTAGAGCTGGTAGCTGTGTATGCAGAGGGGCTGCCAGGTACCGAAACTGTGTTTAAGTAGTGCTTGCTTTGCAGGAGCTGTCCTGCTCTTTAGTCCTGCACCTCTTTGGTGGCACTTTTTATCCAGGTCCTGCTGTGCTAACCACACAGCCTGGTAGCTCCCTTCCCACACAAAACTCTGTACTATTGTCCCCTGTCTGGTCTTCCTCCTTCTCTCTCTCCTTTCAGTAAAACCCCATACTTTCAATGCAGGGGATAGAGAAAGAAGTGGTAAAAGCTCTCCCTTGTGTTGTTTTGTTTTTCCCCTGGGGTGTGTGTGTATTCTTCCTATCAACATGTCAGCTCTGAGTGTGATCAGGGCGACACAAGCAGTTTCAGATACTTGCCAGATATGTTAACTGTGTTCAGAGGTTTTTAACTTTCCACGGTGTTTGGCTTAAGAGATCAAAATTTATGTCTAATTATGCTCCAGACAGCCTTAATCTGAGCATGTCCATGTGTATGTGTGTGCACCTGTGTGTGGAGCAGGGCATGTTTTGTCTTGTTAAAGAGAAAGCAACATAAAATACTTCCTTAGACATTAAATGCCCATCAGTTCCCATTGCCTTGCACCGAAGGATAATGATTTCCTATTGCAGGTTCCTGCACGTTTTCATCTAGATCCATTATTCCAATTAAAAGTTACAATCTCTCTTTAATCAGTGAGGCAAGTGAACAACACACGGAAGTATCCAGGGCACCATTCTGAACTTTATGACTTACCTGACCTGAAAGAGACAGTTCAGTCCTCCATGCAGTTAGGACAGCACTAAACCCTGTCTGATGTCTGGGGCATAGCAGCCATCATTTAGCTGGGATCCTGCCTGCATACTTGGCTCACATGGGGCCAGTTGGGCCATTGCCTACAACAAACCTGCACGAGCTCACAGTATGCCATGCAGAGATGCCTTGAAAGCCAGTGTGATAATAAGAAATAAGAGAGACCGTGAGGATTGAAAGTGTTTGCTATATTTGCAAACCAGGCCACTCTTGTTTCAATTTCTGCCTTTAGATTGAATTTAGATATTTGTATATGAAAATTGGGAAGCATTTCCATCTTCTAAGCCTGCACTGTGAGATGAAAGGTTCTTTAAAGAATTACCTTTGCCTGTCCTGCTGCTGTTAAATAAAAGCAGTGCTGTGTGTCGTTGTTCTTCTCCCTTTGGTCCCCTCTAGCAGAAGATGCCTCTTTCACAGCAGCTACCTGTGTAGCCCCTGTTTGTGGTGAAAGGCAGCAGGCTCAAGGGCTGCACGACAGGTGAGGCAGAGGTGGATCCCATTGACACACAGCTGCCAGAACATGCTCTGTGAGCAGTAACCTGAGGGCAGCTGCAGTGTGCTGCATGTCCATACATTACTCCAGAATTAATACCTAATCATGCTGCAACCTCCCGCGTCACCGCACGTCACTGCCTTGCGTCGAGATCTCCTTTCCATCTGAAGTCAAACTAAAATAACAAATAAGCCGAAAATTGATCATTGCTGCTCTGGCAACAGTTGTTCAACTCCTTCAAAGTCTGTTTACATTTGACATTTCTTGAGCAGAGTCCTTTGGAGATAGACATCTTTTTGTAGATCTTCAAACTGAAACTCAAGGCAAATTCAAAAGGCTGCAGCTCTTATCAGGGAACTTTGAAAACAGGATTACTCTGCTTTGGTCTGAAGTTAGAGTCTTGCATTTTTGCATACTTCTAGGTGACTTTATGGTTTTACATCAGTGAGGGCTGATGGCTGAGTCCAGGCTTTTTGGGTTATTTTTTCTTTTTTGTTAATTGTACAGCCTATAATCTATTGCTTCTACATCACTGTGGTGAGCCACAGAGAGTAGGGCATTGAAATCTTTCATGCCCTCAAAATTTTGAAGCAATTCAAGTGTTCCTAGATCATACTGCCTGCAGTTGATGGCTGTGTTTGGAGTGATTAATTTATTCTGGAGGTGTACTCTGTGGCTGAACCCAGAAAGAGTGCCACTCAGTTCCTTTGATTTTAATTTGGGCACCCTGGAAGTCAGCCACTTGTTGTTGCACTAGAACGGAAAATAGGCATTTATCCTCTCACTGCTTTCTCTGCTGCTGCTGCTTAGGTTCCAATAAGGGAGTCAGAGAGAAGCTAGGTAAACACAGACTTAATGGGACTTCCAAGAGCCTTGCAAAGAGTGCCTTCCTCTACTAATTGCCAACTTTTCAGGTGCATCTCAGCCACAAATAACTTGGGCACTACAATAAAGCTCCTGGTTTGCCTTTTATTCTGCTACTAACAACAAAATTATTGGCCATTTGCTTGGAATGCATTGTTCTTGCTGTGTTGCTAACCTTCCACTAAGGTGGCACCGCTCCAGCTGCATTCACTTCCTTGGACCGTCTTTGCCTGAATGTGCTCATTCTGTGCTGCTGAGGGTCACTGGCAACTGCTCGTCTTGGACCAAAAGATTAGTCCCTTGCTCTAGAAAACTATCTGTCTCCAGTGGGGGAATGTGACCTCAGAAGCACTCTGCATGGGCATCAGGGCACAGGCTATGGAGAGAGGGCTGGATCTGGAGCAGAACCCTGAGTCCAAGCAGCTTGATTCCATTCTCCTATATAACCAGCATTCCCCCTCAGCCATTCTGAAATATTGATTGTCAATAAAAGGAATGTAAACAGATACGGCAGAGAAAACAGCATAAACGTTTACAGGGAGACTAATAAGAGCACATCCAAGTCATGTAAATCGCTGAGTGCATCCCAGGTTTACACTGCTACATTCACCACTTCAGCACTGAACAGTTCTGTCAGCTCAATTGGTTACCGACCTGCAACTCTGGGACAGTCAGACTGTGACTTTCAGTTACAGTGTCCCTGGTACTGTGGTACTTACTTGTTTTCATCAGGACAGGAGTGTGAGTAAAGCAGGGTTTGCAAAAATACTGCATCGTGTCTAAGAAAAGAAACAACTCTTGGGGATACTGTGGGTTGTCCCTTAGCAGGGTTCTGTGTGTTCCACTTTGCTTTGCAAAGATGCTCTTTTAGCCTTGCTAGTCCTTTGGAGTTTCAGAGCATAGAAGCTCTTTCTTACATTGAAAACAGAGCTGGGTAATTTCACTGTGAAACTCTGGCATTTGGGGGGTTGTATTGGCCAAAATGTAGCTTACAATAATTTTTGTCAGTGTTCAGAAAACTAATACTCCAAATCTGTGTTTGACACTGCATATACAGGGAGGGAAAGGGGCCATCAGATGAAAGAATCCTAAATAGAGCACTGAAGAACTGTTAATTAGAGCACAAATATTAATTAAGTATTAAGATAGCAGATTGTAAGTTGGAATCGTTACATATTTCTGTGTAGGGAATTTTGTGCATTGAAGGCTTTTGTAACAGTCAAAATCTCAGTAGTTTTTTTTTTTTTTTTTTTTTTTATTAAAAACATTTATTAGCATTGCAATCCATGGTGGCCAAGTGGCTGGATAGCTTAATTTTCATAGAATGAGAACTGGACTGAATTTTGTGTGTCATTGTCTGGATTGTGAAAGATGATACTGGAAGCTCATTTTTCAGTGTGTTTCTAAAAAGGAAAAAATAAAAAAAAAAAAAAAAAGAGAAAAAAAAGAAAGAAAGAAAATCATTGCTTTTAAGCAGAAGAAAATGAATGTTTTGCCTACAGCAAGAAACATCATGAGGGTGCTTGTTAAATGACTTGCAGCATCTACAGGCAATCAAAACACACCACAGCTTTCCATGCAGTGTCTATTCTGGTCCTGTGTTATAGAAAAGTAACTCCAAGAATCAGCTAAACTACAGGGCAGGTTTGTCAACACTTCCATGCAGAGCTGCTTGGTACAGGAGAAATGTCCCTGGACCCTTTTGTGTTGCCTGCTGCCAGCCCCTGAACCTTTGCATATCTTAATAGAACTTAAATTTTCCATGGATAAAACTTTGGGATGGTGCTTGCTGTCTGCTGCAAGGAAAGCTGCTAGAAGAATTTCTGTACACACATCTTACACTGACATAGCCCCAAGGCCAGGCCTTGCACAGGGCACTGGATTGTTGCAGCTGGACACTTCATGGAAGTGTGGTGAGTTGGAGTGAGTGGGACAGCCATGGAGAAGAGCCCAGCTGGAGCACTCTGTTTCTGCAAAGAACTGCTCCTTACTTGCCCTCACTTCCTCCCATTTTCTCTCTCTCTCTCTTTCTTGTTTTTCTCCCCTTCATTTTCTCCCTTGGCCAGAGAGATGGGTTGAGCTCTGCTGCCGGCAGGGACTGGCCTCACTTTGTGGGCTGCACAAAAAACCTGCCTGTCCTTCACTGCCCCATGGCACTGTGGCTTCTCCTCACCTTCAGGGAGAAGCTGTGCTCACACGCAGCTGTGTGTAGTGCCCGAGCTGATACGGGAGCGTGGAACAGCCTCACTGCCCTCGAAAGGGCTGACAGGAAACTGGTGAAACCTCATTGCTGTCTGCAGCTACCTGCAGGCACCTTGTGGAGAGGATGCTGCTGGGCTCTGCTCACAGGGACCTGGAGACAGAACAAGGGGGAATGGCCTCAAGCTGAGGCTGGGGAGGCTTAGATTGGACATTAGGAAAAAGTTTTTCATGGAGAGAGTGGTCAGGGACTGGAATGAGGGAGGTGGTGGAGTCACCCACCCTGGATGTGTTTAAGGGTGGTTTGGATGTGGTGCTTGGGGCTATGGTTGAAGGTGAATCTTGTAGAGTAGGGTTGTGGGTTGGACTTGGTGCTCCTGAGGGATTTTGCCCACCTGGATGTTGCTGTGATGCTGTGAAATACAGCTTGCACAGTCTGCCTCGCTTGAGCCAGAAATTCTGCTTAATTCCTTTGTGCTTTTGGTTCCAGTATAGGTAGCAGCATTGTTTAAGGCTCTTGAATCTCTTCCTTTTTCAGCAGCACTAACAAAGTAAACTGCTCGCCTTTGAATCTCATCCTGGGCAAATTCACCCATGGCCTCTGGGAGCTGCCAAGGAGGGAGTGCAGGGTGGCAGTCTGCCTTCTCTTGTGAAGATGCCTTGGAAAAAGAAGACACCGGGAGGGGAGCTGCACAGAGGGTTAGGAGGAAGGGAGGTGCTGTCTTCCCGGCAGGGAGCTGTGTGGAAGCAGGCACTGCAGTTAAATCACTCGCCTCCTTCCGCCCTGCTAGCCAGGGCTGCGGGGGGAATCAGGGGCATCGTCTGGGACCCCTAGGAAGCAGAAAGGCTCGGAATAAAAAAGGATTTTGTCTGCAGTGAAGATTTCCTAAACTCTTTGTGGTTATTACCATTCCTGTGAAAGCCTTGCAGTCTGGATTTTGCTCATTACTGGGGTTTTTGCTTTTTCTTTTTTTTTTTTTTTTTTTTTTTTTTGTCTTTTCTTTTTGTTTTTCTTTCCAAAACCTTACTCCTTTCATCTGCCCAGGACAAGAGGTCGAATTTTTAAGCTGAACTGTAGCATTTCTGGTTTTCACAGTATAAAACTGCCTGGAAGAATTGATATAAATCTGCAAGACTGTCTGCCCCATTTGAAAAATGTATCTGCTGGGCTCTCTGTCGAAGCCTTTCTGCACGATTTTCTGCTGCAGAAAATCGTTATTTCTTCAAATGATGTGGAGGGAGCGTTGGGTTTGACAGAGCCAAGTGCGCTGCCCTGCCTCGTTGTTAAAAAGCACCTTGAGAAAAGAAATTGATCAAGGGCCAAGAGAAAAAGTTTTTAAAATATCTCTTTTATGTTTCTTGTGAGCCTGCCTTCACCTGCCCTTCCTCCTTGCACTCCTCGTCCGCTCACTTCAGGATGGCTTTGCTTTCCCCTGCACAATCTGACTAAAAAAACCTGTTGTTCTTGGAAATGATAAATGCACCTCCTAAGTCTGGAGTGGGGACTGCAAAACTGTAATGCACAGCATAAGATATAAAATATTAATCCACCAGAAATAAGCAGCGTGTTCCCTGGTGAGATTGGGAGATTACTATCTGGCTGGAAATCTTGCAGGATAACCAAGGCCTATTTGGGAAGGAGAAGCAGTTAAGAGGCCTTTCAGAATGTGCATTCTGCTTGCTGCCTCTTCACGTGACAGATACTAGGAGTGCATTTAGTTTTACAGATGGGATTTATTGATTAGTGAAGACTTGCCACTGAGGCCTCGAGAAGAGAGCATTCAAAAATGGTGCTGCAGGCTTTCCCCTTCCCTGTGTCGGTTGGGATAGAGTAAAAGTGTTACAAGAATTGCCAGTGATGGTACTTGGCACAAATGAGAAGCCTTGTGTCAGAAGAATGTGTGGGCAGAAAGCAGTCATTAATGGCTATTGTGTTTATTAAGGAGTGCAGTCATCTCTAGGGAGCAGTGCTGGGCCCAGCCCTGTTTAATATCCTCACTGATGATCTGGAGGAGGGGATTGAGTCCCCTCAATAAGTTTGCAGGCAACACCAAGTTGGCAGCAGGTGTGGATCTGTTGGTGGGCAGGAGGGCTCTGCAGAGGGACCTGGACAGGCTGCACAAATGGGCACAGTCCAGCGCTAGAAGTTTTAACAAGTCCAAGTGCCAGGTTCTGTACTTTGGCCACAACAACCCCAAGCAGTGCTACAGGCTAGGGGCAGAGTGGCTGGAAAGCAGCCAGGCACAGAGGGACCAGGAGCTGCTGGTAGAGAGTAGCTGAAGATGAGCCAGCAGTGTGCCCAGGTGACCAAGAACATCAATGGCATCCTGGCCTGGATCAGGAGCAGGGAGGTTATTCTGCCCCTGTGCTCAGCACTGGTCAGGCCACACATTGAGTTCTGTGTCCAGTTATGAATCCCTCAATTTAAGAAAGGTGTTGAGGTGCTGGAAGGTGCCCAGAGAAGGGCACCAAGGCTGGTGTGGGGCCTGGAGCACAGCCCTATGAGGAGAGGCTGAGGGAGCTGGGGGTGTGCAGCCTGCAGAAGAGGAGGCTCAGGGCAGACCTCATTGCTCTCTACAGCTGCCTGAAGGGAGGTTGCAGCCAGATGGGGTTGGGCTCTTCTGTCAGGCACCCAGGGACAGAACAAGGGGACACATTCTCAAGTTGTGCCAGGGGAGGTCTAGGTTGGATGTTAGGAGGAAGTTCTTGACCAGTAAGAGTGATTGGCATTGGAATGGGCTGCCCAGGGAGGTGGTGGAGTCCCCATCCCGGGAGGTGTTTAAGAGGAGACTGGATGAGGCACTTGGTGCCATGGTTTAGTTAATGAGAAGGGTTAGGTGATGGGTTGGACTCGATGATCCTAGAGGTTTTTCCCAACCTGATTAGCTCTGCAATTCTGTGATTCTTCATAAGCCCCTTGTTCCTCTGGCTCATCCCAAGCTGAAGTATCCAGGCTCAGAGAACGTTGTCTTTTACAATGCCTGCTTCTCATCTGAGGCTGGATGTAAAAGCAGATTGCTGAGTTTGGATTCTTGACAATGTGGGACAGCCTCAGCTGAAATGGAGGTGTTCCTGCATGTTGCCTACAGTGGATAAGAAAGGTTAAGGCTGTTGAACAGGTGAGTCATAGAATCACAGAATCACCCAGGTTGGAGGGCACTTCTAAAGGTCATCTAGTCCAAGCCCCCTGCAGTGAGCAGGGACAGTCTCAACTAGATCATTATTATTTTTGCTGTTTTCTGGCAAGTCAAAAGACAGGATGTTTGCTACCAAACCAATTTTCCTTTGCCAATATTTTTATTTTTAGGGCTTTAAAAAATGCACTAGTGAAGGTAACCATAAAAAGGTTATTTGGATAAGAGGTAGCCACAAAATAATTTTAAAAAAATGGAATGAAATGGTTTTTTCCATTGCTGTAGAAGAATTTGTGTTAGCATTCCAGTGTAAACACAGCACAGCTGAGGTGAGCTCCCAAAGGCTTCTGAAGTACCTCTGTTGCCATCCTCTCCAAACAAAATTAACCTTCTTGAGGGGTTACAGTGATGGGGACCTATCTACCCTTAAGACTGAGTTGCACAAAATAAGACAACAAACAACCGAAGTAACTATTCTGGGGTACGCAGTGCCCATGCTATTGAGAAGGTAGATTAGAGCTTACTCTCTCATTTTTTCCTATGAAGAATTACATGCTGGAAAAAGTGGAGTACATTAGATTAAAATCGACCTGGCTCTGATCCAGTCTGCTTGTGGTGGTCTTGAGTTTGGGCAGCAAAAGCACCTCCAGAATGAGGGTTTGGCGTCAGCTTGTGGTGTGGCGAGTGGGGTGGTGTTGGTAGCACTTTGCTCCTCAGGTTAGCCTTTATTCTGGTGTTCCCCAGGTGATTTCTGTCCAGAGGCAAAACTAATGATAATGCTGTCAATTAACAAAAGATAAGCAGGGATAAATGTAGGAATACGTGGCCTTTCCTCCAGAGCTGCTCCATGCAGCCCTATGGGGTCTAATTTGCAGGCAGGAAATCCAGTCCTGCTGTGGCCAAAATATTCACTTCCTCCAACTTTCCCAAACCTGTTACATCCTCTCAGCATTATCTGTTCTGTACTGTTAAGTAAGCAGCTGTGTGGGGCTTGATTCGTAGCTTTCACTGTGGTGAAATTCTGTGGAGTTCAGTGAAATTGCAGCCAAGTGAAATAAATACTGCAGTAATATGCTTAGGTATATTGATCAAAAATGCTATGAGTCAGAGAAGCACAAGAGTTTGGGAGACTAATTATAAATATTACAAAGCAGAAGCCTTGGATGCTGAGGTTTCTCAGTGAACTTCAATACTAACCTCGTTCTTTTGACGTGTTTCATCTCTTTTTTGCTCAGCCTGCTGCAGCTGAATAATGAAATAGTGACTCTGACACTGAAGTGCTGATTTACTTTCCTCAACATTTCACATGTTTTCCTCAATTTTGCATCTGTTTTCTTGCTGGCAGCAACCTCTTCCATCAAAACTGTCAGTGTTTTTTTTTAGAGCCATGAATTTAAGGAAAAAACAGGGGGAAAACAAACCAAACCAAACCAAACCTCCAAAACCTCTGAAGTGAATTTCTTTACTTCGGCAGCACTTCATAGGGTAGCTTTCTATCAAGAAGATATATAGCAGAGAGAGCTGAGGAAGAAAAATGGCAATTTGGAAGATCAGTGGATAATGACACTTGCTGCATGCTCTCAGCAAGGTGTCAGTGTTGCCAGCTACAAAGCTTTTGGGGAAGAAGCATTATGCTGTTTAGGTTACAAGAGGACAAGAAGTGGGGAAGGGCTAGGGCAGAACAGGCAGCTGCGTTAAACTCCACTTCTAAAGCCTATCTCTCAGCAAGCCCACGCAGGAGAGCCAGCATGGACTCAGCCCCCTAAAAGGTGTGCCTAGATCTCTGGAGGAGCAAATAACCCTCTGTGCTCTGCCAAAAGGTTGTTCTTATGATTGCCGTGAAGGTGGTTTAAATAGGGTGTTCTGAACAGAGTGTAGCCAGGACAGGTGTTCACTTCTTGGGCCACCATGCAGGACACCGCAGGAGCCCTGCTCTGGAGCCTCTTCCTGCTGACCCGTGTACATTCTCTTTGCTTCCTTAGCTCTGCACAACTTTTTAAAGGTTCTCTTATGTCAGGTGGACATAAGAAACAGGAAGGATATCTGGGAAAGTTGTAATAGCTATGAAGACCAGAGAGAATTTATGAAACATATAGAATTTGAGATTTAGAATCTATAAATCCTTAATGATAATATTGTTCTATGCTTCCCAATTTAATAATCTACTCTAAATTTTACAGTTCATCATGATAGGAACTAATTATTCTCTTCCCACATTTGTCTTCACGCAGGAAATGTGGGAAAATGAAAGCAGGCAGACACTTTAGTGGCATCAGTCTGGAACATTTGGATTCTAATAAGCAGCTTTCAGGGTGTTGCAGAACAGTGCAGTGGCTGCTGTTCTCCATCTCAGTACATTTCTTACTGTTTTCAAGTGCTGACAACTCCAAAAAGCACGGAATAGAACTTCAAAAACAATTTCCAAAGATCTCAATTCAGGAAGCAATGACAGGCATCATTTTCTTGCCTGCTTGCTAATGAGAGTAAGTGGAGGTACCAAAGAGTTCTTTGGGAAGAAAGAAAAAGAGTGATGAGAGCTAACGGGGAGAAATGGCTATGGAACCTGGAAATACATTTCTCCAGAGAATCAGGCTGATAAATCAGAATGCCAGGCAAATATTAGCAAACTGATTCACAACCATTCATTGGCAAACTGTATCAAAGTGTTTGGATTTGTGAGGAGACATCAGGATCTCCAGCCCTGTGGTATTTTCAGATCACAGATGATGGCAGCTGTTGGAACTGAAAATGAGATAATAAATTGCCTGGAAATGTCACTGTGGCGTCCAGCATGAACTAGCAGAAGAGGTGAGTGGCATTGTTTGGAATGTCCATTTTCACCACTGCATCTCAATGTGCTGTTGCTGTGGCTGGTTCCAATCACTGTTTCCCAGTTCACCATTTCCAAGTTAGTCAGAAAAGATTCATCATTTGCACATTTTCAGGCATGTATTGGTCTGGGTATGTAATGTAATATTTTCTGTTTCTGTATTCTTAAGTTGTGTTCAATTCACTTTCAGCTTGCAGCTTAGAGTTGGAAATTTGTTTTTTATGACCTCTGAGATTCTAAAGCAGTCATTTTCTCAGTGTAAGGTGGGTTGCCAAGTACATCTTGGATATATATTAATAAATTTGATAGAGCTTCCTTTCTACAGTCATACCCAAGAAGCCCTTGCCATGAGAAGCAGGAGTTTGGTGATCACCTAGAAATTGCATTCTTCCTAAATAAATTAAAGGTTCTTGGAGAAAAAAAAAAAAACAACATACTTTTCCAAATGTGGAACTTTGTAACTCTAATAAATTATTGTTGAGGTGCACATTCCAAAATAAAAGCAGACTCATGTTTAAAAGAGCTTCCAAACTGGGATCCAAAAGACCTACTGCAAACCACACACAGAAGATCTCCTGCTGTTGCTGTTTGAAAACGCAGGAAATGGAGAACAAACCAGGCAGGAGAGAGGGTTCCTATCTGCTAATTAGTTGTTCCTTCAGAGAATAACATGAAGTTTTCTGAAATATAAAGGAGTGAGATTCTTCTTTCTTTTGCATGTGGAGTTCACTCAGCTCTTTCAAGGCAGAGATAGTTGCAAATCCCAGTTTGTGTTTCTGCTGGTGCAGCACATTCACCAGCTCAGGTTGCTCAAGTCCTCATCCAGCCTGGCCTTGAACACTTTCAGGGAGAGGGCATCCATAACCTCCCTGGGCAACCTGTGCCAGTGTCTCCCCTCCCCCACTGCCAAGAATTCTTCCTAACCTCCAGTCTAAATCTCCCCTCATCAATCTTAAAGCTATTCTATCTTCTCCTATCACTACAAGGCTGCTCTAGGGTCTCCCTGGAGCCCTCTCTTCTCCAAACTGTCCCATCCTGTCCCCACTGAGGAGGTGCTCCAGCCCTCTGATGGTCTTTGTGGCCCTCCTCTGTTTCTCTTGTTTTTAAACATTGGTATCATTAACATTCCTGACTCTATGGCCAGTGAACTTCTATCACTGTTCACATTCCTTACATCCTCATGAACATTCCCTCATGAACAGTATCAAGCTCACTGATAGGCTGTAATATTTTCCCAGTGAATTTCATAGCTGCCTTATCCCTCTTTGATCATTTTATAGTAAACTGCAGTTTATTTCCAGAAAGCAGATTGTTAACTGTGGAAAAACTGTAAATTATTTTATCTCCTAGAAACTATTTCAATGCTTATTTAGTTGTCAGGTATATTTTTATAAGGTGGTTTTAATTAAGTTTCTCCAAAGACTTCCAAGCATCTGCCCCTACCTCAGATACATTTTGAACTCAGAATGTGCTGCTTGCTTTGTTTCCTGATGGTTTTCTATGCAGTGTAAGAGGTGCTGTAGGTATAGCAATGATGCTTCTTACTGACTTCTCATTTGTGATCAGGGGGGCTTCTTCCTCACCCAATTAAGTTTGACCCTGGCAAACAATGGTGAAGGTGGGAGGAAAAAGCAATCTGAGCCAAAATGTACAGGATAATTATTTCTCTGTATGTGGGGTGGACAAAAGATGAGTGAAAGGTTGATGAGAAGAATGTGCTGCAGAATGCTGAAATCTGATTCTTTTGGTAAAGAGACTACTTGGCTCAGCAAGAGTGAGCTTTGTGTTCTTAAAACTCTAGTCAGGAAATTACCACTTTATTCCAGAGTTGGAAGGTTATTTTCCCCCCCCACCCCCCCCTTAAAAAGCAGAAAGTAATGGAGGATGGCATCCAGCTACATTTTATTAATAGTTTGCATTACCAGACCTATCTGTGCTGACCATGTCAGTGCATCCAAGCCCAGATGCAGTCGTCTCAGCTCTCTTCTTACTGCAAAATAGTGCTTCTCTGTGACAGCCTCACATTTTCTCATCCCATTAGATTGGCTTTGCTGCTTCTTTGTACAGCTGTTGTACATCTCCTCAAGCTGGGATAACTGGTGGCTGGAATGTGCTAAAGCTAACTTTGAATATGTCATGTCCCATGCAGCAGATCTGTGCAGAGCAAAGTAAAACACGTGCCTGTGCTTCTAGCATTCTGAAAGTTAGAATCACAGAGTGGCTTAGTTTGGAAGGGACCTCAAAACTCAGCCAGTTCCAACCCCCACCATAGGCAGGGACACCTCCCACTAGAACAGGTCACTCAAGGACTCATCCAATCTGGCCTTGAACACCTCCAGGGAGGCTGTGGATGACAGAATCACCCAACGCGATCAAAGATCATGTTCAGTGCTTCTGTGCTCCACAACCTCCTGGGCAACCTGTGCCAGTGTCTCACCACCCTCACTGCAAACAACTTCCTCCTAACATCCAGTTTCAATTTCCCTCTGTCAGTTTAAACTCGTTCCTCCTCATCCTGTCATTACAAGCCCTTGTCAATAGTCCCTCCCCAGCCTTCCTGGAAGGCTACTCCAAGGCCTCCTGGAAGCCTTCTCTTCTCCAGGCTGCAGAGCCCCAACTCTCTCAGCCTGTCCTCAGAGCAGAGCTGCTGCAGCCCTCTCAGCATCTTCATGGCTTCCTTTTGGACTGGCTCCAACAGTGCCATGTCTTTCCTGTGCTGGGGGCTCCAGTAAAGTTCACTTACTGTGGTGATTACCCCACCCCTGCTACCCCAGTCCATAGTCTGAGAGGCTGTAGCTTCACTAGTAAGTCAGAGGCATGGAACAGGCTGCATTTTTACCACCAGTTCACTGAGATTGCAGAACACACTAAAAGAATTTGGAATATCTGCTGGGAATAGTCCATGGGCTGAGCTAAATTCTGATATGTGATTTATTTATAACTCTACCAGCAGTGCTGTAACAATTTCATGGTATAGGCAACTGAATTTCAGTCGCAGTCATTGTTTATTCCTTTGTGCTGTTGAAACACAACTGCAGGCTGGGTGGTGAATGGCTGAGAGCAGCCCTGAGGAACAGGCCCTGGGGGTCTGGGGTGATGAAAAGCTCAAGATGAGGCTGCAGTGTGAGTGCAGCCCAGACAGCAACTGTGTGCTGGGCTGCAGCAAGAGCANAATTCAGTGCTCATGCGCAGCCTTTGGCTCTGTGTGTGTGGAACACTTTCTGTGGCAGCCTTTCCCAGGCGGGTACTGCTCTGACATGTGTCCAGCAGCACAGCTCTCAGCACTTGCATGGATAGCAGGTGGGAGAAAAAGGACTAAAAGCTTCAAATACTGAAATACCTCTTACAGCTGCTTGGTGCTGATGGGGCTCTAAAAAAGTTTGAAATACTTTAGTCAACCCTGCAATTATAATATAAAAGAATTATGGGCATCATTAGAGGCTTGTCTAATTAGTAGATGTTCAGTTATCAGCAGATTGTTTGTTACCACCAGCCTTACCTATGCTGTAGCCTAGTCCTTCTCTCAGAAAATGATGTCCTTTTCTTACTTGACACCTGGCCAGACAATCTTCAGGTCTTCCTCACAGTGAAGCCCACTGGGCAAGAATGTAGTAGCAAAAAGAATGAAAAAAAGGATGCTAAGTGAAGGAAATTTTTTTCTTATTCATTGTTTGTGTATTGGAAAGTACTTTAAAACCAGCAACAAAACCCCAACCCAGCTTGGGTGACAAATGGGATTCTACTATTTCCACTCCAAACTAGATAACAAATGCCCAGCCCCGCTCCTGGCAGCAATGAAGATGTTGTCATTCCCCCTCACAGGATATCAGGAGATCTTTTAAGCAATTTTCTGTGGCGTTCTGGAGCACTTCAGACTTTGCTGACATTTTCTGTGTTAATGTGATATAGTGGAACAATTGCCTGTGGGTGTACACAGAGATATATTTCCTGCAGTCCTCTCCTGGTTTCATCTTCTAATAAGCCTGGAACAGACAGTGCTTCTCTTTTTCTCTCTGCTCTCAGCTGTCCTGTCTGTGTCTTACACGCAGTCCCCTTCCCTGCTGAGTATGCTCTGTGTGTTGGTTTTCACCCAGCACTGCTGATGAAGACCTCTTGGCTGTTTATAACTAAAACTGAGTGGTTTTGCTCTCAATTTGTAACAGCTTCAGCTGTGATAGTTCAGATAATATATAATATTTATCCTTCTCATCTTCCACTCTGCCCACAGAAAGGTTCCTGGGAGAATAACCTTCATTAATGTTTGGTAAAGCAAGCTGGTGAATGCAAGCTGAGTCCCAAACACCCCTGGCATGGACCCTTTCTAAGCATGAGTAAATGTGAAATGTGTTCTCAAGGAGTAGGAGCTGTTCCTGACTGCCTCGGTCCCACCTACTAAACCAGGCCTGGAGTACAGTTTGTTTGGTTGTCCTTCTGCTTTATATACAACCATGCAAATTCTCTCTTCCTACATCTCCTCTTGCACTTCACAGCACTGCTTCTGCAAAGTCCCCTCCTAACACACTGATTTGTCCTGCAGCTTGTTCTGTAACACACTTCCAGCATGGCAGTGCTCCATCAGTGGGCACGGACTGGAGTGAAAGACAGGAGTTTCCTCTCAGCCTTGGGTGGTTCCTGACAGATCATACACTAACCCTTGGCTTTGGCATTTAGTTCTCTGGTGACTCCAGTTAGAGGTCATCTAAACTTTTATTGAGGTTACAACAAGCTCTGTAAGAGGAGGCAGACTGTACTGCCACCAACAGTGAGCTGAGTAAGCTTTGCCTGCTTGTCTTCTTCTAGCTAATAGCATGACAGGACTCTGGTCTCACTGCTGCTATTGAGCACTGGGTAGTTGAGAGAAAGGTAGAGTGTTGGAGACCAGAAAGCCACATTTAATTAGGCTGGAGGATGCAGCACGCTAATACCAGTACCAGTATCACTAAGACTTTGGGTCAGGCAGTTTCAAAGACTGAGATTTTGTTGCAAGAGCAGTAAGGGATGTGTGCAGGCCTATTTTGTAATACCTTGGCATTAAGATTTTAACTATGCTTGTTATTTGTGAATATGCTGAGAAGATGATTAATTGCTAGATTAAAAAGGACGCTTTGATCTCGGAATATCTAATGCCTGCTGTCCATGGAGACTGATATTAAACCAACCAACTTCTGTGGAAGTTCACAACACACCAGACTTGTCTTATCTCTACACAGGCCCCTTCATTAGTAGGAGCAGAGAGAAATTGTATTGTTGCAGTTCAGAGCCCAAAGGCCCTCAGAGGTCGTAATGAGTAGCAAAGCAGTGTTGTGCTACAGGAAGCCTTCGGCTGTCTGAAAAATGAAATTTGTGAGTTCTGGTTTGAACACAGTCAGCAGAGAGCTGTCCCACAGCCAGGAAATCACTGCGTGGTTACCTGTGTGCGGCTGAACTCTGCTGCTCCAAGTGCAGCTGGACACAGCCATGCGATGGGAGCCACAGCGAGTCTGGGTGTGTAGGCTGTGCAGGGCTGTGTAGCTGTGTGGTGGTGCAAATCAGCATGGGAACCTGGGTTCTGGGCTTCATTCATGGCTCACCCAAGGTGCCAGCCAGAAGTTGGTGCTGAAACACCAGAGAGCACTGAAAGAGAGAAGGCAGTGTCACATTGTGCACTCTCTGCTGCAGGGGCGGTAGCATCTGGCCAAGGGATACGAACAGCTGGGAGAAGTACAGCTTTGCATTGCCACAGCTGTTTGCTAAGTGAGCATAAGGCAGAGCCTCCAGTCTCCTGCCATGCTGGAACCTCCTGGCTTTGCTGGGAATAAACTTGAGATTTCTGCTTGCCTTTTTCCGAGGCTCCCCTGTGGCCAACAGGGACTTCTCTTCTTGCTTCTGTTATTAGAACGTTGCAATCAAAATACAGAGTTTGTAGTACTCAGCTGCATACCTGAGATATTATGTTAAATTTTAATGGACTCTGTGTCTGTTACAACACAAATGCACTCTAAAGAGACCACTTGACGTGTCTGCATACAAATCTCCTTTGGGTTTGGGACATTTGTGAACACACACAAAAATCAAATTGAGGTGATGCCTATGAAGCATTTCATAGCAAATGTAAACTTTAGTCCAGGCCAGGCACGTTTGGTAGCTGTGAGTGCATCTGCAGGCACTGCACTAGATCAGGCTTCTCCCACTGCAGGAGCTTCTGGCATAGCTGGCAGCTCAGTCACTGACATTTTCCTGAGTGCTGTAATGCTCCCTCTTAGAGCTCTTCATAGGCAGATCTGCCTGAGATGTGAGAGCTAATGGCTGCTGATAGACAGGAAGCTAGATCAGATGAGATAATAGTCTTTGCTGACCTTAAAATCTTGCAATAAAAATAACAACAATAAATCCAAATGCCTCAATCTTCCAAGCCTAAATATTACAGAAGAACAACATTTCCTTTGCCTTCCAATTGCTGCCCAGCTGCTAAGTTTTAAAAGCTGACTTCAATAATTCCTAATCTAGATAGGATTTCAGCCCAGTCTTACAGGTTAAGGAGATAGCAGAGAACTTTTCTGAATCCTAGACTTCAACTGCATAGCTTCTACCACTGCAAACCTGGAGTTCCAGGTATTAATTTGATCACTGCTTTATATAAAATCTATAAAGCAGCACTTAAAAGTAACTTTAGCTTAGAATACAAAATTAACTCCCATGACTGTTTCTGTACACTGCTGTTGTTTCTTCCTGGAAGTGATGGCTGGGGTGACCTCCCACTGACTCAGGGCAGAAACTTTCTGTCAGAATGTTTAAATCAGATGCGAATTATTCAAAGAGTTTCCGAATGTTGGCAGTAAGCTGTGAAATAGACCCATACTTTCTCTGCATTACCTCACTTCCTGCATTGCTGCTTTTCCTTGAGCACGAGTGCAGCATCTTCTGTTTCCTTCAGGTCTTATTAACAACAATTAATTTTTTTTTTTAAATTTTTTTTCCCCCTTCTGATCGCTTAACTTTGTGCTTTGTATTGCACGTTCGGCAGAGGTGGACAACTGAGACTTAAAGCTGAACTAACCCTTCCAGAAAGCAATGGCTGTTTACTTTTTTAACGTGGAACCTTGCTGTCTCATTGATCTATAGCTCACTGATTGATTGCAGCAGATCAGATGCCTCCTGCACTAGGAAGCTCAGCTGTTGCTAGCACACCCTGGGCACAGCTGGGGCCTGCTCAGGAAAGCTTTTCTCAGGATAAGCTGGGATGAGCTCTCATGTGCCTTTGCTGAATGTTCCAGGATGAAGGATGACATCTTCTGCCCCAGTGCAGTCAACAGGAGTTTCAAAACTAACTGCTGTGTGTTCTCTCAGACTTTTCGTGTCCAACATCCTGAGCATCCAGTGTCCTTCTCCTTCTAAGAGAAAGAGGAGATGTCCTGGGCCATATGAGATAGGAAATGCAGGGTTTTACCTGCCCAAAAGATAATTTTTAGTAATCAGAATCTGCTCAACATCCATCTGAGACTAAGTCTTCTTCTGGTTTAGGATGTTTAGTTTGTCATGTCTTCCACATAGGAGCATCTTCCTATTCGCCTGGGCAGGAGCTCAGAATACAGAGACCTTCAGAGTGTCAGGACTTGGACTTAGTACTTGAGGAGCATAAATTCAGGACAGATGAAATGTTTCCAGACCAGGGTTATGTAGATTTTATTTTTCATGGACTCCCAGGCATTCCAAGCATCTCGTTAGAAACATGTTAATAATTAATTTGAATTGACAGAAACTGGATTTCATGAAAGGAGGACAAAAGCTGTCTTACCTCTACTGACACAGCTATTTTGATTTTAGTAGGTTGACTGGCCAGATACCATCAATATCCACAAGTTAAGACTGGGAACAGGACTTGGGAAAAGGCAAAGTATCAACTCTGCAGCTGTAGCAATTCTGTTCTGCGTGTGGAAAGCTGTGTAAAGGCATCCATGCTAGTAGCAATGCCATGTGTGGAAAACATCCACGAACTTGTATGAAGGAAGCATTGCACACAGGTTCTGTATCCTCACTGCTGATCACAGCACCTGTGCAGAGAACAGCCTCTGAGCAACTTGAAGCGATGTGTTCTGGGACCTGTGCTTCCCCTGGGTGGCTTTATCAGGATTCCTTTCAAATATTCTATTTTATGCTGCTACTTTCCTACACATGAGAGATTGTTTTATCTGGGTAAAATCAGCCCATGTGCCCCTGAAGGGTTAAGGAGAGGGCAACTGTGTTAGCTTCAGAGACGCACAGTGTCAGTGCAAGCATGGAAAGCAAATCAATTGCAAAGTGTAAAACTCAGTGCAGGAGAACAATAATGCAGCATTATTTAAAAAAACAACACTAGAAATAGAGATTAATTCTTTCTAAAACCCTGGATAAAATCTACTGAAGATGAAAATGACAGCAATCCTGTGATGTCTCCACTCTCAAGTCTTTCATATTTAGTATCTCCAAGGTCCAGACTGGTGTCTATGCCAGGCAGAGCCAAGCAAAACTGCCAAGAGTGCCTCTGCTGTTTCAGCAAATTGCTGTGGCCTCTGCAGTTTGCGTTTGCTCTTTCCCTTCAGCTCACACTCAGCTCCCTCTGCAGTGCTCTGTGAGTCCCATGGAGGGGGAAATATAACAACTAGGAGACAGAAGGGATCCCCTTCATGAACTCTAATCTCTTTCCCTTTCATTGGTGACAGGGCCCAGAATGAATTCTGTGCTAATGGGAACTCCTGAACTACCAGGGTAAAATTTAAATACCTGGCAGAGGGAAATTATCATACAGTTAAAGGCCCAGAGTCTGCTTCGGGAGCTCTCCTGAAGACTGTTGTTTGATTTGTGGCTCGACACTTAATCTCCTGCACTTCATCCGTAAAGTGTGGATAATGCTGCCTTCTTTTCTGAGTCCAAGAGCAGGTGATGATTCACACAGGCTAGGAAGGAAAAGGCATGCAAAATTATTGCTTGAATTTTAACAGGCTCATATTAATGCACTGTGCAGAGCTTCTGGAGCACATGGTAAAGGAATTATTATTGTTTTCACTTCCTATGAGCCATCATTTCCTTTCAGCCCTTGACCATCCCAAGTTCCTGAGACAAGCTTTGCTCTGGGCAAATGCTTTTCCTCTTGACATGGCTTTTAGTTCAGACTGAAGGAAAGAAAGGGGAATAAATGAATAAGGAACTAATACAAGATCAACGTGAGAGGGAAGGGCAGGAATGATTCTCTTTGTCTCAGCCATTTTGACTCTATTTTTAGTCTTGTGTTGAAAGGGAGAGCATGGGACAGCATCACTTAAAGGGATGCAAATGAAACAGAGCTGTGGCTCACTTACACCTCCATAACCCAGAGCACCCAGTGTTTGAGCACATGCCTCCAGCTCACTCTGCTGCACTTTTGTTTGCTCTTTTTGATAACCTAAGAATGATCTGCTGGTTACGTAGCAGCTCCTGCCTTTTTTTTTCCCTATAAGCCAAGTGAGACAGAGGTCTGGGAAAAGAGGACATGGCTTTAGGGGTGTGAGGGGGGTCAGCACAGGCTGAAGATCCAGACCCACTCACTGGAAAGGGATGTGAGTGCAAAAGAAACAGGTGGCCATTTTAGTTGGTCTTGCAACAGGGCATCTTCTGGGAATGTCCCTCACAAAAATTAGCTTATCTCTTATTGTTGAAGGAGTATGCTGCCTTCCTCCTTTCCCTTCAAGTGTCCCCAGGAATGCCTTATTTCGTAGGATTTCTTCATCCAATTCACCTGCATATTTTTGTCCAGCTTCCTTTAAACAGGCACCTGCTGTCTCTCAGTATTTCAGGATGTGGTGACTGAATTGTTTGCACGCCCTCGGATACTGAAATCACTTTTCTTTCTTTCATGATAATCCTTCTGTGGTGTTTTTCTTTCACTTCAGTGCTGAGACGACTTGCTAAATGCCATAAAATTGTTTGTGAATTTCTAGCAAATGTTCTTGAGTATGAAAGGGCAATAAGGGTCAGAGGAGTGCTGATAGTACATGGCTCGGCTGTGTAAGGCTCTTATAACAGAAAACTTGGAACCCAGTCAAAAATAGATTGCAGATAATACGCTCATTACATGAGTACAGAGTTAGAAAGGGGTTACTGCTCCTGTAATCCAGCTTACCTGTGAAATTCAGGAGTATTATAAGCCCTGAACAGTTTGTGACATTCAGGTGGCCTTGGTACATTTAAAATAAACTTTTCTGAAGACAACTATAGAAGCTTTCATTTTGTGTCCCTTCCTTTCTGATCTTGGATGGATGTACAGAGATGTTGTTTTCTCTTCTAAAGTTTTGTCTCTGATTGGCATTCAGGGACATTTGAGACCTTATATATAACAGAATGACTCCAGTAAACACGAATGTAAACAGGAGAATGCTGCTTGCTGTAAAAATGAGTCTTGACTCAGTGCTGTGATTAACTTTCTCAGCCTGTGCTTCCATGCACTGATGCCTTGCACCACCCGTGGGCACTAGGAGAGGTCAGCACAAGGTGCTCCAACAGCAAGCTGTGTTTGCTCATTCCTTATAGCCTTCCTGTATGTGAGGTAAGGATCATGTGGCATTTGGATGGGATACATGAATGAAAGGAGATCTGCTGCTGCCATATCACTGGCTTTGCCCCGGCACTCTACGGTTCAAGTCTGAGGGCAGCTCTGTAGTAGCACAGCTGGGTAAAGTAGGGTGCAAAATGGCTTTTGCATGCTTATATGGAGAGGAGGGAGCAGATGACTCTGTTTTCTCTTGCCATGCATTTGTCTAGCTAAGAACCCTGTGTGGTAGCTGTCCCCTTCTCCCACCTTAGCTTCTCAAGATCCTTCTCTCCTCTGTATTGTTATGTTCTTTGATAGCACAAGGAGCTCTTGTGATCTCTGCAGAGTTTGGCTGCAACATAAGCTCATGAATGCCAAAAAAATAAAGAAAATTCTTTAAAAAAAACCCCACTCTTGTAGTGTGATTCTTGTCCATGCTACTGTTAAGTCTATGCAGTGCCACGTAACATTTCATCTAATAACTCTTCATCAACCTTGTACACACCAATTTGTTTTTCACTGCCAGCCAACCTTCTACCATGAAGAGCTTCATTTCTGCATATCCTTCAGCTCAGTGGGAGACTACAAGAGAATAAAAACGTCCTGGGTGTAGAAATGGTTTCGATCTTTTGGCAACAGGTTTCCTAGAAAATTGCAGCATTTTCGAACTGGTGAGAAATTTGTGCCCAGGGGCATGTTGTGCAAGCGGTGCTGGGCCAAAGCAGCCCTGCGGGAAGGCGCTCTGAGCACAGACCTGCTGCTTTGTCAGGAGCTGTGTTACTCGGTGCTGAGGGCAGCACTGCTCATCCTGACCCAAACACACACACTGCTAGGAAGCTTCTGTGTTGCATTGGATGTTTCTTGCCCCGGTTTTAATGAAAAATTCACACTAGAGTTTTTTGTTTTTTGGGGTTTTTTTGGTCAGCTTCAGCTTCAGGGCATTTGTTTGTTATATGAAAGGGAAAACATGAAGGGTTTCAGATATCCTCTGGTCTTTTAACAGCTTGTAAACCAGCCCTGTAAGCTTGCTGATGTTTAATGCTTTCTATTGACCATAGCTTCAGCTCTGTAGATGGATTGGTTTTGTTTTCCCTCAGTTTTCCTTCTGTGGATCTTGGCAGTTTGTTGCTTGGTTAAGAGCTGGTAAAGAGCAGGCAGGAGCTGCAGCAAAGCTACCTGTGTTAGCAGCTCAAGTAGGCCAAGTACTCCGATCACACATCCTTGCTATAGTTTTGCTCCACTGTGCAGCTTTGAAATAATGTAGGAATTACACCTGTCAGCTCCAGGCTCCTCTCTAACCACTTTGTCTCAGAGGGTAGCACCAGGAGTCCTCTTTTGCAGTTTTTACTTTATAGAGGAATTTAATCTGAGTGATTAGTATTCATTTCTTTAAATGAGGTTGGTGAACGTATTTGCTTCCAGCTCCCACAGAGGAGGACCATTAACACCTCATTCCTAACAATGTACCTACAAAACTCTGTGCATATCAAGCAGGATATGGAAATTGCCTTTGTTTGCAAGAGAACCAAGAGGCTGTTGTTCCTGTTCCTAAATTCCAGCAGCCTAACAGAAGAGCCAGCTCTGGCAGACAGGTCTCACTGGAATATTAGAGCAGGATCTTATCAAACGTGTGCCACACATAATACCTGATCAAATCAGCGAGAGCCTGACTGGAACAGCTGTATTTTGTACCTTAAAGCAGGGCTGACTCTGCAGACTTGGCTGAAATGGGCTGTGAGTCTACTTTTTGCACCAGGAAAGGGTTAATGGCTTTAGTAGAGGGTTTGAAAGCAGGAGTGACAGTGGCCTGCTAAAAGGAATGAGCTTGGCATTCAAGGAAACCAGAAAGAGAAGCAGCTGTAACAAGCAATAATCCCAGGTCAGTTGCTTTTTAATGCAGTGCTTCACCTAGGAAGGTGAAATAACAGAAAAACCCTTTCCCAAATGCAGAGTTGAAAAACTTCTAAGGCAGAAAGTTTGTGGAGCAACTTCTTGAAGTGGTAGTGTGTCTAATGTTTATTGCATTTGCTAGTAAGCTTGGAACTTTCCTTAATAGGATGGTCAGGAATCAGTCAAACAGAGAAAACATAGCCTGGGAAAAAAAAAGTGCCCTTTTGTTCTCTTTTATTGGTTTGAATTTTCTCCAAGTGAGTAAGTCAAGCTGAACAGGAAGTCTTGAAAGCATTTGTTCTCCTGCTTGTCTAAACTTGGCTGCTCTGCAGTGCTAAAATCCAAATCAGCAGCTGAAGAGGTGAGATTTAAAAACTCTGGACACAGTTTGAATTAAATCAGCATGTCAGAAAATGAAGTTTGGTGTTTCCTTGTTAGGAATGAGAGAAGCTACATGTACCTATGTTAAAGTGGACCTCCCAGTCTTGATGGTGTTCCCTCCCTGCTAAGTATTGGATGTGTATTGTGTTTTCCTTCTTTAAGGCTATGGTGCTTCTCAGACTCCCATTGTTCTCCAGTACATTTAGAGTTTAAAAAAGCTGTTGTTTCATTTCTAAGAATCCTCAGCTGCCTGGGATAAAAATAATTTATTGGATCCTTGTAAGGAGAGAAAGAGAAAGGGAAGTGTTTTTTCTTTTGTGTTTCTTGATGCACTGCATGTGTAGACCAAGAGATGTGTGTTACTGCTTTTTTTTTTTTTTTTTCTTCCCTCTGGGTTGTATGAGGGAGCAGAGATGTGCTGGGAAAGCAGTTCGGATCTCCCATAATGTGCCACAGAGCAAAGGGAAAAGGAAGATCTAAAAACCTGCAAATACACCTAACTGAGTTGAGCTGAGTGAGATGCACACATGACTGTGCTCTGTACCATGTCAGTCGTGCATGCTGTGGCTTGGCTTGAGAAGTGGCAGTGCCAACTGCATGAGCCTCCAGCTCCGGTGTCCCCAGCACAAGAAGGACACATTGCTGCTGGAGTGAGTCCAAAGGAAGCTGCAAAGGTGATTCAAGGACTGAAGCATCTGTGCTGTGAGGTTAGGCTGAGGGAGCTAAGGCTGTTCAGTCTGGACAACAGAAGACTCCTGGGGTACCTCTGAGCTGCCTTCCAGTACCTGAAGGGATCCTACTGGAAGGCTTCAGAGGGACTCTTCCTAAGGGTACCTAGAGAAAGGACAAGGGGGAATGGTTTGAAGCTGAGGCAGAGCAGGGTTAAACTAGAACTGAGGAAGTTCTTCAGTAGGAGAGTGGTGAGACTCTGCAATAGGCTGCCCAGGGAGGCTGTGGATGCCTTCGCCGTGGGGATGTTGAAGACCGGGTTGGATGAGGCCTTGAGCAGCTGAATCTAGTTAAGAGGTGTCCCTGCTCATGGTGAGGAGGTTGGAGTAGATGATCTCTGAGGTCTTTTCCAGCCTGAGCCATTCTGTGACCCAGTCACCCATGCAGTGATGCTCACACCAGGGCTTTGCAGCCCAAAGTGTGATTCCTGTGATGTGCAGCTCCAAGTTCAAATCACCCTGCTGCTCCATCTAGCTTTGTATTATGGGCTGCAATGCAACACTTCAGAATCCTGCTGTCCTCATCAAAATTACAGAGATCCACCTAACTTCTGTGAGGAAACAGTGAGGCTGACAGCTTGTTTGCTCATCATGAAATGGAATATTGATAAAAATGTAGAATGGGTTGGCTTTGATTAGCTGGATTAAATATAGGCTGTGAACAATATTTAATGCAATGATCAGTCATTGTGTGCTCAGCTGAGTCATTTCAGAAGTGAAATAAAAAATGACTTTTATGAGAAACAGTCTTCCAGGAGATAGCTCAATGCGTGCCTTTTAATTGTTGCTGCTTTTCTCTCTTTTTATGGGGTTTCAGAACATTTTGTGGTTTTTACAACAATTTGCTGGTGTGCTGGGACCAAGACTTTATGTAGAAGAATAACTGGGTAAGAGTCAGAAAGGAAAACAAATGCATGTTGTTAAATTTATAGCCCACGTGAAATACATAATTCCCTACTCTGCTTATTAACCTCTTCTGCAATCTAGTTCACATTCAGCAAGTGCAATCTCTCACCACTTAAAGGGCACTGTGTCACGCAGTGCAGCAAGAGAAAAACACAAGATGTGAAGCTTGATGGCAGGGGTAAAAAATATATCCTTCAAACCTGAAGGGATAACTGACTTTGAACAAACACAGTCAGTGCAGAGCAGTCCCTTTCTGGCAACTGACAGGCGGTGTCCTCCTCTCAGCCATTATCAGGGCTTCCATCCTCACTTGAAAAACTTGTGGCCAGATCTGAAAATGTATCTCAGTAAAGAGATGCAGCAGGATTCTTAGGAACGAGTGACAGTCCAGAACAGTGAGTGGGAATAGCTGATTTTGGTTTGGGTTTGATGTGTTTGGGGCCTGTTTCGTTGTTTGGTTTGGTGGTTGTTTTTGTTATTATTATTATCATTATTAAAAGAATAATAATTTAACTTTCATTTTGTAACTAGATATTCTTGAACTCTGTGCATTTTCAAAGGTCATCATCACGAGTGATAACATAGTGAAGGAACCTTTGCTATTGATAAAACAGCGAAGGAACCTTTGCTGTTGATAAAATAGTGAAGGGATCTTTTCTGTTGATAAAATAGTGAAAGAATCTTTTCTACTTCAGCACTAAAACTGTTTGCCCTCCATATAAAAAATGCCTAGCGTCTGGCAGATGAATCAAAAATTGGATAGAGGTTTCCCAAAACCAAACAAAATGCTTGATCATCTTGTTCTGAGGCTGTGATTTGCTCAGCCTGTCCAGAAGTAGACAGAATTGTGGAAGGCACATTTCCAGGCAGAAAGTGAAGTAGTAATTTATACCCCAAGGAAAAATACTGGGAAACTCACAATGAAGTATTTCATAGCTTCTCCAAGAGGAAGAATTCATTATGTTTTCCTCAATGCTGATTCAGATTATTCCCCTCAAGTAATTATTTGCTCAGAGATGGTTTTGCTTCTTCAAGGGAAGCATAAGAAATATCTCCCCGGGTGCTTATATTGCTGTTTGTTTAGGGTGGATTCCTATTTGTCTTCCAGATATCTTCATCTTGGCTGTTCAAGGTGAAGAAATTCAGAGTTCTCTCAGCAACTTTGCCTTTGTCTGATCAGAGAATGCTGTGTCGATTTTACGGGACAGAGAAGGTAACACAACAGTCAGGTGCACACATTTCTGAAATAGAGGTGTTAGTGTCCATGCAGCACTGAGAAAAAAGGCAGCACTTAACAATGTTAACAAGGCAGTGTCAAGTATTTATGTTTCTCTCTGAATGTGTTTGAATCATCACAGAATCACAGAACGTCAGGGGTTGGAAGGGACCTCAAAAGATCATCCAGTCCAACCCCCCTGCCAGAGCAGCATCACTCAGGGCAGGTCCCGCAGGAACTTCGAAAGATATTTTCAGGTGTTAGGATGAGCTGATGTATTTTGGAGACAATACTGGAAAGAGCCAGTGCACAACCAAATTGTCCAACGTCAGGGCTGGCGACAGCAGAGCTCCTCTGCCAAGCACAGCTCCTTCCAGAGCACACGGAGGGTGGCCCTCAAGGCACCAGCTGTGCTGCTTCCAGCTTCTGTTCTGCAGCTACAGCCTTCATCAAGAAAGGCAGCATGAAGACATTCTCTGACCGCCCCTTATGCCTTCCTGAGAAAAGATGTCCAAGAAACATCGGAGCAAGCACTGCTGCAGCACAACACCGTAGCTTGGAACGAGCTGTCTGAAGGGATCTTATTTATTTTCCCTTCCGTCGTGGTGTGTAATTGGAAAGGGGCTGGCAGCACTTAGCACAGCAGAAAGAGCAACGCTGGAAAAATTACAAAAGAGGACTTGACAAACATGTAAAGTGGGTTTTAATTCCAGACACCCTGGAGCATGATGCATTTGAAAATTTTTAATTGAGAGCTTGAAGTTTGATAGATTTAATTGCGAAAGATCGTTGAAGTCCTGAGCCCAAGGAGTACAAAGAAGGATGCACAGCTCCGAGGCTTTCTGTTAATGTTAGAGAGCCACCATGTGCATAATGTGTGCCTTGTTCCTGGCGCTCTTGCTGTGACCTCTCCAGCCACCGGTCACCTGCCTCATCTCTGACTTTCAGAGCCTGTATTTTTGTCCCTTGGAAGCTCTAAGATGGATGCGTTACAGGAATGCGAGGGAGCGCCTGAGCCCCAGCCCAGCTGCACGACGGCAGGAAGCGGGCAGGTTGCTCTGGCTGCAGCGCTCCGCAGGCACCACGCCTGCTCAGCTGCCGGCTTCAAATCGCTCTGCTGTGTCCGACCGAGGCTTGATACCCATTTCTTCAGAGAAACAAAACTCCTCTGCGGTTTTGGAGCTTCTGCGGGGTGCTTGCGGTGGCTCTTTTGTCCTCGGCTAGGCTGGCTTTATAAATACAATTATTTCAGTCATTCTTGCAGATTTGCTCTCATTCTTCAGCAGGCAAATGGTATCTATAGGTCATTTTCTTCTTTAAATGCAGGGGTTGGGCTTGATTGTTTGTTTTTGCCGTGCTGGTAGGGTGTGTTCAAGCACCATTCAGCTACACCCCTGTTTACTCAGATAGATCTGCAGAATCATCAGGTCTGTCTGTGGGTCAGCAGACTTCAGTTTTCCTCTGGTTTGTGCTTCAATGGAAGGGTTTTTGTCAGCACTGCGAGGCGCTCTGGGTGCCTGTACTGGCTGAAGCTCGGAGAGCTCAGTGCCGGTGATGATTCTGTCTACAAGCATGGCATATAGGAAAGTTTCTCCTTAATCCTGGTCCCTGAAGGTACTTCTGTTTAGAGGAACATTTTTAATTACTCCTTATAATGTCGCAAAACTTCCTTTGGGCTTTGTAGAGACAACTACAGATAGGTTAGGAATTGTATCTGGAAGCCAGGAAAAATGATCAGCTCAAGAGCTGAGCTGATAGCAGTAAATGCTGACGCTGTGAACAGGCTGAAGGACGGCCAAGCTGCCTCCAGTGCCAAAGGCTGCTGGGCCAGTTACTGCTGGTGTTCCCCTAAAGTCTCAGGTTTCCAGATGTCCTTCTAATGTTGACCCCAGTAAAGAGCTGCTAAAATAAAACTAAGACACTATTAACACTATTTTAGTTTTATTTGCCTGGTTTGCTGGTTGCGAATTTTGTATCTTTCCATACTCCTCTGGTTTGGAGCTTGGAGGTTGATTTGGTTTTTGTTCAAGGGCTGGAGCAGTTCTGCTGTGAGGACAGGCTGAGGGAGCTGGGGATGTTCAGCCTGGAGAAAAGAAGGCTCCATGGGGACCTTAGAGCTGCCTGAAGGGATCCTGCAGGAAGGCTGCAGAGGGACTTCTCATGAGGGTGTCTAGAGACAGGACAAGGGGGAATGGTTTGAAGCTGAGACAGAGCAGGGTTAGGCTGGAGCTGAGGAAGAAGTTCTTCAGTAGGAGGGTGATGAGACTCTGGAATGGGCTGCCCAGGGAGCTCCTCCCTGGGGGTGTTGAAGACCAGGTTGGAGCAGCTAAGTCTAGCTGCCCATGGTGTCCCTGCCCATGGCAGGGGCTTGGAAGAGATGATCTGTGAGCTCCCTTCCAACCGAAGCCACTCTTTGGTTCTTCCAGGTTTTATCAATTGTCTCTTGCTCTAAACATTGTGGTGAGGAAGATAGTTGGAAAAATAATTGCATAACAGAGAGTTGGTTTATCATGCTGAGTACAAACCTTTCCCCATGTTTCCAAATAAAAGCAGGTTTTACAGCAAAACTTCAGAGCATTACTCAGCTTTACTTCTGAGAAACCTGGGAGTGAACTCTCAGGGCTAATGTTCACAACTGGATGCTGAATGGTGTGGTTTTGTATGTGCATCATTTTTCTAAGAGGTATGAACTCTGGGTGGGTGAAAAGTTTTCTCAAATGGGTTGAAAATAACAATCATATAATATTAGTATCTTATTCATTTATCTGTTGTGCTTTTCAGAAGATCAAAGCTTTCTAATTTGTTGGAAATATCTAAGAGTTACACGGTTAACTTAATGAAGTGGTTTTGCTCCTCCATTGAGTACAAACATCATTAGTATTGGAAGATTATTACTGAAATGCAGGCTTCAGTGAATAACAAGACTTAACAGAGCTATTTTGTGCAATATTCCTTTCAAAATGCAATTAGTGAAAGTACTTTGCTCTTCGGTAGCTTGTATAGGGCTGGTCAGAACAACAAACGGAGCTGGGGAAGAAATTGTTTCAGTCTCCAGATTAGCTTATGTGAAGTGCTTTTTGGCTTTGTGTTTCGGTTGAAAATCCAAGACATTGGTGCAGGGTGCCATAAAAAGAGCTAAATGGAAGGGAGGGAAACTAAAGAAAGTAATGGACTCCTTTTTTTGTTGTCAATCTACTAAAGTATTTCTGAAAAAACAGGTTCACCGAGATGTTTTATGATCTTGCTTCCTCCACTTTGTCATCTCGATTGAAAAAAGGATGCATGTGGTTCATGGATGAGTTAATTATTTTCTGTTGTCATACTGCCTTTCTTTTCCTCTGAGTTAGCTTTCTTTCAGGTGAATGGCCAAGGAATGCAAAGAATCTATGACAAAAAAAAAAAAAAAAAAAGGAGAATTCATCTGCCAGGCCACCGAATACTGAAAGGTGCTGCAGGATTCCATCACACTTTGCTTACTTTACCAGAGCAATTGAACCATAGTTTTTCCCTTTTGTTCTGATATTCCATCTCGTTTCCTGTAGTTCCACTAGAACTGGTCAACTTCTTAGACTAAAGCTGCTGTGTAAAAGAAGTAGGTTATGGATTTAGGTCAGGTTGCATGTATGGACCTATGTGACGTGTTCTGTGCCCATGAGGAAAAGAGAACTCAGGTTTCAGTGCTGCTGTCCTAAGATACTAAGGACTTTGGCAGTTCCTGTTCTGTGTGACTGGTTTCTTTTGGAGTTGCTGGGTTCTGACACTGATGAGTTTAGATCTAAAGATAGGATATCAGCAATGGCTTGGGGGATTTGTCAGGGATTTTTTTGCCTTTTGCCTTAACAAATCTCTTTCAGTCGCTACAGCTCTTCCACTTTTCTCACCTTACCACCCTCTTCATGCAGATGCAGACAATGACATCATCTTAATGAAGATTTAGGGCCACTTTTTAAGGTGTTCAGTTAAAGATGACTGTAATGAAGAGTTCTGTTTGAACACCTTACAAAGAACCCCCGAAGCCTGGCTGTCAGGCAGTTGTCACCTGCTGGTGACATTTCTTAGGGCAGTTGGCTGTTTTCGTTACCATACCTGGTCATCGCCTATTAGCTCCTGGATTTGACAGCTGTGTTGCAGCAGGAATGATATTTTCTTGCTCTCCACTGCATCTCAAAGAAGAGTGGCAGTTACTCAGGCAGAAAGCTGATGTTTCTGATTTCCTAGCTTCTCATCTTTGATAAACTGACACTGGTGGTATTTGGGGATCTCGAACAGTGGTGCATTCCTGCCGCCTTCTGTAGCTCACTCTTGGATGAATGACACAAGGTAAAGACTGAACTTCCTAAGGTATGTTGGAAAATTTCAGAGGAGCTTATCTAGGGTTTTTGTTATGTTTGTCATTACTAGGATTAATCACATCCACTCACACTATTTATATCTTTATGTTCCTTCAAGTAGTCAAGATCAAAGCCTTTTCTAATCATGAACAAGCCAACATCCTGATATCTCCAGCGTGTGCAGAGAGGAATGCAAATTGTGAAGAAAACAAATCTAAAAGAGCAGTGCTGCAAACTCTGCTTCCCACACATTCCTGTTTGACTGATTGTCACTTAATATTTTATTGAGTAGCAGAGCCTAATCCCCCTTGTGAGACCTCTTAGTCCCTTCTCCCCCTGCCCCTCCTTCAGAATGTAAAACATTTAAATCCATCTCTCTCTGGTGAATAAATCTATTTTTAACCTGTTTTCAGTACTAATCTCACTTAACCTGGTTTTAGTATGCATTGGGCAGAAACAATGTAATTTAAGAATTAGGAGATTTTTGCAGTGGGAATGGGGAGCCAGTAACTGATTCCTACACTTCACTAAACTATTTTTGGTGAAAATATATGTCACCCATGAAAGAAAGATCCAGTAGGTAAAGTAGAGACTTCGCTTTTCCTGTCAAACATGGCACAAAACAGTGCCCTTTCAGTATCTGAAGGGGGCTACAAGAAAGCTGGGGAGGGACTTTTTAGGATGTCAGGTAGTGACAGGACTGGGTGGAATGGAACACAGCTGGGAGTGGGTAGATTCAGACTGGATGTTAGGAAGAAGTTGTTCAGCATGAGGATGGTGAGAGCCTGGCAGGGGTTGCCCAGGGAGGTGGTGGAAGCCTCATCCCTGGAGGTGTTTAAGGCCAGGCTGGATGAGGCTGTGGCCAGCCTGATCTAGTGTGAGGTGTCCCTGGGCATGGCAGGGGGGTTGGAACTGGCTGATGCTTGTGGTTCCTTCCAACCCTAACTGATTCTATGATTCTATGCACACCAAGTGCAAGCATCCAGGCAGTTCACCAAAGGTTAACTGCCTGCTTCACCTCTGGGCACAGGGTAGTAAGGTGCTGTTAATTCCCATGGTGACTCTTCTGCTATAAATGATTTTTTTTCTTTTTTAATGCTCTTGGCTGAATGACAGGAAGGATCCAAAGAGCTGGGCAGTCTGGGCTCTCTTTGTGATTCTGCATATCTTCAACTTCTTAATGCTGGGTGTAGTTTTACTAGGTTGAATGTTGTAAAATTACTGTTGAACCTCAAGCTGCAAAAACTTTGGCCAGGATAATTGGCCTGAGTGGGGCAGCATTATGAGGTATTCAACAAGAGAAAGAAATCCTCCTTAAGACAAAATATTTCACCAAGACAATCTGTGAAATAAACTAGTAGAGGGGATCTAATCAATGAGGGCTATCTGAGGGCTGGGGGTCAGGAGGGGGAGGGACAGGCTCTGCTCACCTGCTCCCTGGGATAGGACAAGGAGCAATGGGTGGCAGCTGCAGCACAGGAGGTTCCAGCTCAACACAAGGGGCAACTTCCTGACTGGAAGGGTCCCAGAGCCCTGGCACAGGCTGCCCAGAGAGGCTGTGGAGTCTCCTTCTCTGGAGCCTTTCCAGGCCTGTCTGGATGTGTTCTGTGTGACCTGAGCTGGATTGTCTGGTCCTGCTCTGGCAGGGGGGTTGGACTGGATGAGCTCTTTGGGTCCCTTCCAACCCCTGACATCCTGTGAAACACAGTGGGACCTCTTTGTTCACTCTGCTCCCATTACTGCCTGGCTCTTGGGCTTTGTGGGGTAGTCTGAGAGAGTAGAAAAGCATTGGATTTGGCTTTGAACCATCATAGAATCATAGAATCAACCAGGTTGGAAGAGACCTCCAAGCTCATCCAGCCCAACCTATCACCCAGCCTTAGCCAATCAACCAGACCATGGCACTAATTACCCGATCCAGGCTTTGCTTGAACACCTCCAGGGACTGCAACTCCACCACCTCCCTGGGCAGCCCATTCCAATGCCAATCACTCTCTCTATCAAGAGCTTCCTCCTAACATCCAGCCTAGACCTCCCCTGGCACAACTTGAGGCTGTGTCCCCTTGTTCTGTCCCTGGGTGCCTGGCAGCAGAGCCCAACCCCACCTGGCTACAACCTCCCTTCAGGGAGCTGCAGAGAGCAATGAGGTCTGCCCTGAGCCTCCCCTTCTGCAGGCTGCACACCCCCAGCTCCCTCAGCCTCTCCTCACAGGGCTGTGCTCCAGGCCCCTCCCCAGCCTTGCTGCCCTTCTCTGGGCACCTTCCAGCACCTCAACATCTCTCTTGAGGGGCCCAGAACTGGACACAGCACTCAAGGT
>WBNM01026116.1:62922-87414 GCA_013399055.1 Ramphastos sulfuratus
GCAACTCCACCACCTCCCTGGGCAGCCCATTCCAATGCCAATCACTCTCTCTATCAAGAGCTTCCTCCTAACATCCAGCCTAGACCTCCCCTGGCACAACTTGAGGCTGTGTCCCCTTGTTCTGTCCCTGGGTGCCTGGCAGCAGAGCCCAACCCCACCTGGCTACAACCTCCCTTCAGGGAGCTGCAGAGAGCAATGAGGTCTGCCCTGAGCCTCCCCTTCTGCAGGCTGCACACCCCCAGCTCCCTCAGCCTCTCCTCACAGGGCTGTGCTCCAGGCCCCTCCCCAGCCTTGCTGCCCTTCTCTGGGCACCTTCCAGCACCTCAACATCTCTCTTGAATGGAGGGGCCCAGAACTGGACACAGCACTCAAGGTGTGGCAGGCATTCCCTCACTCACAGATAGATGCTATTGTTCAGTCTGAGTGTTGGTAAATGGGACTTGTTCTCATTTTAAAACCTGCCAGATAATGCCATAGAAATGAACTGCAGTCGACTGCATCTGAGTCCAGTTAATTGGAGTTTACTGTGTGAGAAGAATGGGATGGCTTGGGCTGTACCAGTCCTATCTGTAGGCAAACACTAAGCTTTTGATTCTGTTTACTACATTTCCAAAGGAACATTTTCTATCAGCCAACAAGCATCCTTTGTGATGCTGACCCTGTTTTCACTCACTGCAATATTTTCATTTTCTGATATTTCCTCTCTTTCAGACAAAGTCAACTCTATCCAAATCTAAGCCCTCTCTTCAGTTGCTGTTTCCATTTACTCTTTACAAATGAACAATGAATCTGAAGGTTTGTTTTCTTCTAAGTCTTTGAACCATGAGACAATTAGATTTTCCATGGTAGAAGCAGATAGCAGATTACATGTGTAATGGTGTTCTGTTTCCTCAAAAGTTGGCTGAAGCAGAAGTGCTTTGGACACACTGAGGAGTGAAAGCCTCTAGAAGAAAGCACTACAGTTAAAAAAACCTAAAAAAACTACTTTGGCTGTAGTAACTTTCACATTTGATGCAATTAAGATACAATGAAATGGCCAGGAATACCTTAATTTGTGGGGGGAGATGTATATATTGGCCAAGGTGGAGAAAAATTCCATACAGATCCTTCCCAGTTCAGGTCTGTTGGCTAGCCTCTGAAGGTGTGGGATAGTGGAGCTTTAGCTCTCTAGTAGCTTTTTTTTTTCTTTCCTCCTGTGGAGTGATGTGTTCTGATTCCTCATGTCTGCTAATGCAGAATAATTAACTGAAACATGAACCTTACACCAGCACTCAAGGCTGAACTTAGAGTTCTGCGAGGCAGAGGACATCAGAGCCTCCATTTTTCCACATAAATGAAGCAATCTGAACACAAAGCTGCAGTTTTTCATCCAGAGGCTCCTTAATGTGCAGGTCACAAAGTTTAACACAGTGCTGCAGTTGCTGACAAGGCAACTTCTGGAAGTGCCACAGCACGTTTTGACTCCACTCTTCCATTCCAAGGCATTGATTCTTAGAGGCAATGCCTCTGAGAAATTTTCAGGCTTCTTCTACAGTTCTTCCTCAACTCAATCCCTTCTGTTCCCATGGCATCTCCTCTGCTCCAGCTTGCCCCCAGTGCCTCTTGTTGTGTCCTCGCCTATCCCTGAGCAGAGCCTGGCTGCGTCCTCCCAACACTGCTCTGCACATCTTTAGCACAGCACTGAGGGCAGCCCTCAGGCTCCTCTGCTCCAGGCTCCAAGCTCCAGCCTGGCTTCACAGGAGATGCTCCACTGCCTGCAGCAGCTTTGTGCAGGCTCTAAGTGTTCAAAGTGTTATGTCGTTGGGTTTTGGTTTGTTGTTTTCCTTAGGGTTTTTGTCTGGTTTGTGTTTGTGTTTTGTTGTCGCTGCTTGTTCTGGGTTGTTGGTTTGGTTTGGTTTTGGTTGGCCTTTGCTTGTTTGTTTGGGGTTTTGTTGGGTTGTTTTTTGGGTTTTTTTTGGGTTCTGTTTGTTTTGGCTTTGGGTTTTTTTTTGTTTGTTTTGAGTTTTTTGGGGGTTTGTGTTTGTTTGGTTTGGTTTTTTGTGTGTTTGGTAGGGTTTGTTGTGGTTGTTGTTTTGGCTTGTTTGGTTTGTTTGGGTATTTTCCCCAGACTGTAAACCTCACTATTTGCAAACCATTTTGGCTTACATTTTCCATGAAGATTTACATGCAGTTGCTGAGCTGCTCAAAAATAGCCTTTGCTGATTGAGCTGAATGTTTTCTACATCTCTACTATATACTATACTATGTACTATATACACTATATAGTATATACTATATGTTATACTGTGCTATACTATATCTACACTATCTACTATACTATATACTACTGTGGTCTGTGGTACCTCAGTATTTGGTTAACATTCCAGGTTCTAAACTGTGAAAATTTTGACCTTCCGTAGCGAATGTCAGTTCTTGGCCTCGGGTTCTTACCTATCCTTCCATGTTTCAGAGCCAAGGAGCTGCTGTGTTTGACTTCACCAAGCATGCTGTGTCTTTTGCCTTTCTCCTTTTTCTTTCTAGATTGCAATATTAGTTTGTTTAATTTGACAAATGATGACCAAAAAGCGATGCTGAAAGGCTTGAATAATAACTCAGATAATTTTGTCCTTTGGAAGAGAAATGTGCCAGAGACAAGCTGTCCTCTCTGGGTTTTTTTTTTTTTTTTTTTTTTTAATTAGGAAGATTGAGAACTGAATGGAGCTATTAGAAAACCCAGTTAGAATGTACATCTGCAGAGCTCTGGTTCTGCCCAGGGGGGTGAAAAGCAACGACTCCCATTTAGGTTTTCTGAATTATTGTGCTGGAAATGTCGCAGAGCAGTAAGGAAGATTCCATCTTCATTGCTCAGCACGTAATTGGCTGAACTACTGTCAAGGTTCACAAGGCTCCTAATGTTGTCATCATTAGTCTCAAAGTTCCAAGACAAAGAGAAGATTTCTTGCTATGACATATAATCAAAAAGATATTACTTTCTAAAGATAAATAGCTCATTCTATTCTCTGATCTGGATCTAATAAACTGAGATCAAAAGCAAGCCTCTTTTCCTGTGTTACAAAATGCTGCTTCGGGAAGAGAAGTCAAAGCTTATTCTCTTCCTTTGGTGCTGCAGTGCTGCAAAACTGGCCCTTGCCAAAGACTCTCCTCTTAGTTAGAATTGCATCAATTGTTTATTTTTACATTTTATTTAAAAGACCTTTTTTAGGCTTCTGTTTAAATGTGGCATGTTTGATTCTGATTCCATTTATCAATTTCTGTTTAAATATGACATATTTGATTCTGATCCCATCCTTTCTTCCTGTGGTGCTTGTGTCCAGTGTCACATACCAGGCAGGCTGTTGCAGACTGATATCATAATTAATGGATTTGTGATAAGGCTTAATTTTATTCTGAGCCCACAGAGGCCAAATTAGAGAACTGCTGAAGGGTGCTAACATCTTTCCCATTTCAACTATGATTTTGTTGGTTACTGAAAGAAAACATGGCTGAAGCCAGCAATAGAAATGTTTATAGTTCTTGGTATAGTTTGTATTAATCTTCGTGGTTTAGTCTCTCTCTATCACCAGATTTTGAAGTGCATTGAGTGTTCTGTACTCTCTGCTCATTACTTCATTGTTTATGACCAACTTAAGTTGTTGGTAACCTAACTAGAATTGCTTTTGTATGAGGTAGGGATGTTTATCAGAAAGAATATTTTAATATTTAATTTATTTTAATTTCTGTTATTTAATGCATTCGGTTTCAATTCTGTTTTGTATTTAGCTTTGGATTTCATCGGGGGATAATTGTCCCAAGACAAATGTTCTCACAAAGGAAAGCATTTTGAATGGTACATGGCTACAACCAAGAAGTGAAGGACAGCTTCAGACAACTCTGATGTGTAAGTACACTTCAACTTGTTTTGAGGTTTTCAATAGGTTTGAGTAACAAGATTTATGGAATTTGTACAACTGCTGTTGAATATATTGGTTTAGAAGGGCAGAACAGCAATTAAACTTAGGTGATTGTTGATTATAATAGAGAGTAAAGTTGTTATAGCAACTGCAGCTCTCATCTTACTGTGGTGCACAGGAAAGCACAGGCTAAAGAAAGAAAAGGGAGAAAATACTGATCTTTTCCTTTCTCCCAATAGTCTGTAATCATCATTACCATAATTGATATTCAGAGTTTTTCCTTTTCCAGTCTCTAGTACTTAGACATTACTATGCAAATGCAATTAATTCTGCAATCATCAGGCTTACTTCACTGAAATAATTCTGTTTGTTTAGTTAATACTGGAATTCGGTTCCCTTCGTCATTTTAACCATTTAAATTAAAAAATAAGGTAATTCTTTCAGTCTTTCTACAATGCAGAGAGAGATTAGGCCTTGTTATTTTTCCTTCCTTTTCAAGTGTTAAGGAGATGTGATGCTGTGCTCTGTCATACTGTTGTTAAAGCTTGCTATGCTCTGCTGGTTATCAACTGTTACAGTGCAATTAGTCAGCAGCAGTTAATGGAAATAGAGGTGGGAATATTCTTTGTGTGCTCAATGTATTGGATTAGGTTAAAAGGTATTGAAAGCATAAGTCCCAAACTCCTATTCTGATTTATGCCAGCTGATTATTTGGACTGGTAGGGCGGTTCCCATCAACTTAGAGCATCCCTGGGAGTCTTTTAGAGCAATCAGCTGGCATCACTTTGAATAGTCCCTGTGTGGAACATGAGTGAAAATTAGGAAATCCTGAACTGATGCCCTGTTCTGCCCTGATCTGAGAGAGCAGCTGCATTACAGGAGGGCAGCAGCCAAGATTCGCTCCCCAGGGAACCCTGCGTCCCGCAACATGTGCGTCTGCCCTTTCCTTTTGGCCCCGTAGGACACTGCTTCTGGGGTCCCTCTGATTTCCCAGACCTTCTTTTGACCTTTCCAAGGCTGGAAGAATGCAGTTCTATGTGGAACGAGCACCAGATCTCTAACTTTTTCGTGCAGGGATTTCTGAATTACTCCTTTCCTTGAGTGAGTGGCACTGGAGGAAAATGGCACTGGAGAATAACAGTACCTTCCTTCTAAGGCAGTCATCAGAGGGGGTGAATGCTGGAGTCTCCTCTCCTAGGCACACGAAATCCGATTGGGGCTTCTGTCTTCATTTGGTCAACAGCACAGGCACTTTTGTACTTGCTTTATAACTGCAAAAAAAAGTGTTGATTAAAACCTTGAGGTCAGGAGAAGTTGTGTGAATGAAATGAAGAGCGCTCACAATTTCAATTTCCTTCCCGACTCACAAGATTTTGTTTTGACTGTGTTTACCATTTCTAAAAGGAACTATTTTAGGCAAGTTAAAGCTATTGAGAACTGAAATGTCAATTAATAGTTTTAATTACTTGCTCATGATCCTTTCAAAGGTAGCCTGAAAGAAAATGAACACATGCTCACCATTAAATCAGATGAGATTTAAACGTATCCCAGTAATGCCTCATTTCGAGTCGGAGCAGTTCAGAGTTGATGTAAAGGGGACGAATGGGCTGTGTTGTGCAACCAGGTCTAGCAGAGCTAGGTGTGCCATTAGAACACTTAGCATCACAAACTTAGTTAAGTCTGACCATTAGAAACCCTTATCATTAGAATCTGTTACATAGCTACACAAATTTGTTCTAGGCTAAAAATTAGATTTCAGCAATTCCCAACATATGAGGCTTTAAATTACTTTTAAGATATACACAAATCCCAAATTTGCTACAAACTAAGTGCCCTGAAAGTAGATTGAGAATGCCTGTGGTCAAGGTTTATTTCAGGTCTTTTATGGAGTCTTAAACTTTGCACAGGTGTAATTTAAAGTATTTTAAAGTGTTTTATTTCCTCTGATTTAACTTATGCTTCCTTTTTCAATAATTTTCATGTTCCTGAAGTATGCTATCTTCATTCAGAGCCATTTGCTTGTTTTTAAGAGAACTTCTCTGCTTTGGGCAGCTTGCCTTTGGCTGGCCACGGGCTGAAACAGTAGAACTGTCCTAGTTTGAGGAGATCTGCAGTGCAGGTTTGTCTCTTCAGCAGGGGCAGCTTTGTTCAGGGCTGTGGGGTTGGTTTGATAAGGCAGGGACAGCAGGAAACGAAAGCCTGAGCCATTATAGAATCCTAGCATGGCTTGGGTTGGAAGGGAGCTCAGAGATCACCTACTCCATACCATAGGCAGGGAAACCTCTCAACCAGACTTGGCTACTCAAGGTCTCATCCAACCTGTTTTTGAACATCCCTAGGGAGGAGGCAGCCACAGCCTCCCTGGGCAGCCTATTCCAGAGTCTCATCACCCTCATACTGAAGAACTTCTTCCCAAGCTCCAGTCTAACTCGGCTTTCCCTCAGCTTCAAACCATTTCCCCTTGTCCTGTCTCTAGACACCCTCATGAGAAGTTCCTTTGCAGCCTTTCTCTAGGATCCCCTCAGGTATTGGAAGGCAGTTCAGAGGTTCCCCCCCAGACTCTTCTCTTCCCCAGCAGCTCCCTCAGCTTACCCTCACAACCCTTCTCTGTACTCACTCCAGCAGCTCTGTGTCCTTCTTACGCTGGGGACACCAGAACTGGACATAGTATTGGAGGCATGAGGCACCAACGTTCTGGGGTTTTTAAGCATTTCTGCTGTAATTTGTGTAAAAATCAAGTGTTCTCAGCACACAGGGAAAAACACAACTTTTTCCATTAAGTGCTTCATTATATTAAAAAAAAAAAGGCATTGACTGTAAATAAAATTTAGAGAATCTCTTTGACAGGATATAATTTATGCTGCTTTCGATTGTAATTTCTGGAAGCACCACGGATTGTGAACTAATCACTGAGCAGGCAGATTTATGGCAAGCTTTTTCTTTAGTACTAATCATTTTGAAAATTATTTCTCAAGTATTTGTCACATTAAAGGCCTGATTCTGCAGAGGCTTAAGTGCACAAATGGTAGTTCTGAAGTCAAATGCTTGCTACAAATGGAAAAGTCCTTGGCTTCTTTACTGGGCTTCTTCAGTCAACCTAGTTGAAATAGGCTGCAGCTTCTCCATTCTCAAGTGTAATTGAAACCATGAATGCCTTGATTTTGTTTTGATAATACAATCTTCAAAAGCCAGTCTGTAAATGTGTGTAATTTTCATGTGCAGCCGTGCATCTGCAACAAGGAGTTTAGGTAGAGTGATTGGAAAGTCTGCTGGTGAGATGGGCACCACTAGGAAGGCTCATCTGGGGGGGACCTGTGACCATTGAAAGCAGTGGCCGGGCTGGGTGACAGAGGTGCCCTGCAATCAAAGGGAGTGAGGTAGTTAAAACTCTTAAAACATCACAGATCCCAGGCTCACAGGATGTCAGGGGTTGGAAAGGACCCAAAGAGCTCATCCAGTCCAATCCCCCTGCCAGAGCAGGACCAGACAATCTAGCTCAGGTCATACAGGAACACATCCAGACAGGCCTGGAAAGGCTCCAGAGAAGGAGACTCCACAGCCTCTCTGGGCAGCCTGTGCCAGGGCTCTGGGACCCTTCCAGTCAAGAAGTTCCCCCCTTGTGTTGAGCTGGAACCTCCTGTGCTGCACTTCCATCCATTGCTCCTTGTCCTATCCCAGGGAGCAGGTGAGCAGATCCTGTCCCCTCCTCCTGACCCCCAGCCCTCAGAGATTTATAGTCATTGATTAAATCCCCTCTCAGTCTTCTGTTCTCCAGACTAAGCAGCCCCAGGTCCCTCAGCCTCTCCTCACCAGGCAGTGCTCCAGTCCCCTCAGCATCCTTGCAGCCCTTTGCTGGACTCTCTCCAGCAGATCCCTGTCCCTCTTGAACTGGGGAGCCCAAAACTGAAGGCAGTACTGAAGATGGGTTCTCACCAGAGCAGAGTAGAGGGGGCAGAGAACCTTCTCTTCTAGTATTTATTATCTTATCATATGCTAAAGATTACTCCTGGTTGTGACTTCATACATAACCTTCTCCTTGCCCACAGTTAGGCTAACAGCATTTTATACCTAGAACCACTTCTCAGCAGTTCAGGAAATAGTTGTTGGCAAAGTCTGGCACAGAAGCCACAGATCCTGAGTTCATAATTGCATCTTGACTGCTTCATTGTGTGCCTCTCAGTAAGGCAGGAATCCTGTGGGCATCTAGGTAAAACATGATTTCCTTTGGGGAGCACTTAAGCCTGCTGAGCAGGGAGGTAGGTGGGGGGGGCTATCCAGGGCTCTCTGACCTTGGGAGGATGTCACACAACCACCAAGCATGCAGTTCAAGTGACACAGTTCAGGTAATACTAGCAGAAAAGCCTTACCCAATGCCCTCTCTCACTCTGTTGGTCCTGCTTGCCAGTCCTGCTGCTCTGCGCGTAAGCAGCAGTATCGTCAGATGGGCTACCAAAAGTCAGTCCAGAATAGTGTGTTCAGCAATGGCTTAGAAATAAAGCAGGACAGGGACAATTAAAAATGCAGCATTAGAGCATTGCAGTTTGTTTCAGTTGTGCCTGGCTTATTTTACACACCGAGAAAATGACTGCCAGTGAGACACCAAGGCCAGTGCCTTTATCCCATTTGATTATTGCTGGGTTAATATTTGATGCAGCGTTTGCAGAAAGAGAATATTTTCTAGGGCAGTAAAAAGTGATTTGGGGTGATCTTGATGCTTTGTCTTTTATCAATCAACAAAAATACAATTCTCCTCCTTACTGGATTATTCTGCCCCTTATTGTATTAGTCTTATATATCTAATATCTACATTGACCAGAGCAGAAATTACTACACGCACCCAGCAATTTACAATCCGCTCTCCCCAGCTCCTCATCAATTATTTTTGCTGCAGAAGGTAGTGCCACTGATAGGTATTTTATCTTAGTGCTGCATTCCCACTGCCTGCGGACTGGTGCTTTGAAGCCTCTTAAAAGCATTGCTATTTAATAGTACTAGCCAGTGCATCTGCTCCAAAATTTGTTCCAAGTTACTCACATTCTGTTTTCAACAATGTGCCTTCCTACAGAGATAGCAAACACATTTTATTTGGTATCAACTTCTTCTGAAGAGAACCTTTCCTAAATTCTGAGTGTGACCAGGTCCAACCGTGGCATACAGTGGAAAAATCGTTCCTGGTGTGGAAAAAATGGGGGTGGGGGTGAGTGTTTCCCTTTAAATAACTGTAATGGAGTTTTGTGATTAAAATGCAGATAAATAGTGTGTGCTTTAAAGAGGGCACCCTGACCATTTTCTATATCAGAGTCTTTCTCTCAGAAAGGGGTTTTTCTGACACCCTTAGTCAGTGAGAAGTTCCCACTGAGTGAGTGGAAATACACTGGTGGGCAATCACCACCATATAATAAACTTCTCCTCACTCCATTTTCACAGGGAAAACTTCCCCACCAGGTTGCAATAAATTACTGATGTGTGTGGTGGCTGAGAAATATGCTAAAGCCAGTATAAAAATAGACTTTGGGGGGGAAAACCTTATGATGATGAGATTAATTATGCTACAAATATTAGTGAGACATTAGTTTCATTTCTGTGGGGTTTTAATGAAGTTTTTGGAGAGCTGCCTGCGTGTTTTTGCCCTTCTGTGTGTTCAGTTATCTGTCACTGTCTCTAGTCATGAATCCATTGGGTGATACTGAACAGGAAGAAATTTTGGAGACTGTGCTGAGCTGCAGAAGAACCAAATCTGGAATCAACAAAAAGCTTTGATAGAGTTTTGAGTATCAATACCATTAGAAAAAGGTTAGGTCAGAATGATGTATAACGGGAGAGGGGCAGGGATAGGAACTGTGCAAACAAGAGCAAGATGGAAGAGACTGCTCAGAAATGTGCAGTTTGGAAGCCCAAACATGGAGTTGTGCAGGAAGGATGAATGTATGTATACTGTTTGAAGCAGAAATTAATACTGTGTGGTGGTGTTAGAGCAAATAAATAGACTTTATAAAAAAGCCTTATATGAAAATCTGCCAAAAGAATCCACTTGCAGCTTGCAGATATCTTTGTTGGTCTGCACGGCGCCGAGATTGGGCTGATTCCTGCAAGCTGTCAGCCTCTGTGACTTTGTTAATTACCAAACAGGTACAGGGAATGGCCGAGTGAACATGCCCCAGATAATTGGTACTTAGTGATAAGTTCTCTTGTTGCTTGAAACTCAGCTTATTCTTTGTCTGAGATACCTGTGCGACCCTCTGCACTTTGCTTCTCTGTTTCAGCCAGCAGCAGCTGCTGTTGTAGCCATAGCAGGGCAAAGGGGACACGAACGTTCCAGCTTTGGAGCTCACTTTTGGTTTGTGCTGTCTTTGGGCTGCGTTGCTTCCTGTGACTTCAAATGAGTTAGTTCTGTGTGTTTGTTTTGGCAGTGTGCATGTGTGTAAATAACTTCAAGCAAGCACTGGAAATTTTTCACCAGGGCAAAATTGAGCCCCTATAGTGATTGTTAGGGACATCTGCAAATTAATACAGCAGCATAATTACTTTGTCCTGCCCCTTTCTTGGTGAGCAACTGATAGGTGGTAAGTAATCTCTTTTTAAGCTATTTTCCCCTCAATATGTCAGAGGAATTATTGGAAATAATTATGAAAGAGACGTAGAATATAAATGTCAGAATAGATGTAGATGGGAAAATATTACTACAGAGGGGTTTTGTAATGTGTTGGAAATGTCATTTATGGTTCTGTTTTAATGAATGGGTAATTAGTTGGCTGAACATCGGTTCACTTCTTAATGGAATCATGGTGGATTAACTGCATGCCTCATTCATATCATCCAACAGAATTTCCCTGCCTTCTTATAAAGATTAATCTTTCTGCAGGATGCCAATGTGAAAAAGGAGGGGCTCTGCAAATGCAGAGAATCTGTGTGTTCCTTTGCTCTGAAACTAATGTGGAGGCAGGTTTGACAATGTTGGAAGCGCATATGTTAGTGCTGCTCCATGCTTCTCTCTGCAGGAGCAGCCCAGATCTTCAGAGGTCCTGGCTCTTTTGCCAGAATGGTCACTCCTGTCCCACACAGCTGTGCCTGCCCGAGGTCTCTGTCTCAGCATCTCCAAGCAGGACTCCATTATTTGAAGCAGCAGAGTCTAGCTGCAGGCCTGTAACCAGTGGTGTTCCCCAGGGGTCAGCACTGGGCTTAGTCCTCTCCAGAGTATTCATTAGCGACCTGGGAAAAGGGATGGAGTGCACACTCAGCAGTGTTTCTGGTGATACAAAGCTGGGAGGAGTGGCTGATACAGCATCAGGCTGTGCTGCCATTCAGTGAGAGCTGGACAGGCTGGGGAGCTGGCCAGAGAATAACCTAATGAAGTTCAGCCAGGGCAAGTGTAGAGTCCTGCACCTGGGGAGAAAGAACCCAGGTGCAAGTTAAGGCTTGACCTGCTATTAAGCACTGTTTGAGACACAAGTCCCTTTTTTAGCTGGTTGCACCCAGTCACCTCTGATGCAACCAAATGGACTTCTGGAGTCTCTTTCTCTGGAGAATTCCAAACTCACCTGGGCATTGTGATTCTGGGCAACCTGTGGTGGGTGACCTCGCACTGGCAGTGGGGGTCGGACTGGATGATCTCCAGAGGACCCTTGCAAGCCCCAGCAGCCTGTGACTGTGTGATTTGCTGATGTGGCAGGCTAAGGCCAGACCTTGCCTTTCTGCTGCTTGTGTTCCTTAGCCACGTGTACCGTATGCAGAAAACTGATTCTCTTAATGCACAGCTTCATACTTCCTGCCAGGTACTTCCCAAACCTTGTTTCTAGCTGGGCAGAAGGCTGCCAAGACATTTGAAAGAAAAGAGAAGTAAAATCTGTTTAACGTTTAGCCCTGCTGTTTTCCCTAAAGCTATCATTCCTTAGGTAATCTTTCCATATTGCCAGCTCTTAAGCTCCTGTGCTATCTTACGTGCACCCAAATCCCTTGACTGAGGCACCATTTTTCTTCCTCGTGCTGCATTCATGTTTGAGTGTTGAGTGCTGGGATGTCCTGCTACCTTTCCAAGGGGACCTTATGATATGCAGATATGACAAAGACAAGCTGCCGTGGTTCTGTCTTTTCACTGAACCAGGAGTTCACCTACTTAATTGGACTAGATGGCCTCTGGAGGTCCCTTCCAACTCAAACTGTTCTGTAACTCCACTTGCTGAAGTCCATCTTGACAGACCAGAATCCAGATGTTCAAGGAGAGATAAGGATATATACCTCAGGTTTTGTCAGCCGATGGTTAATTTTTGCTGTTGCAGTTTGGGAGAGTCCTGATACAACTGGGAGGAAAAGAAAGTATGATATTATGTGGCCTGTGAGCAAAAATATATCTGTTAGCTACAAAGCTTCTCATGCTCTCAATCAGCATCAGTGTTACCTGCTACATGATACCTTTAAGCAGTGTTATGTGATAGCGAAACAAACCCCACAAAACAACAGGTTTCAGCTACAATAACTTGGATTTGTAATGTGTTTTATTTTATTTACCATCTAGCAAAGTGTTATTTGGTATCTCAGCTGAACCATTATATTCAGCTGTAATTAGAACAAACTGTCGGCATGAATTACCCTGTGCTGGTCGTAGAGATCTGTTTGGAGACAACCATTTCTTACCAAAGCAGAGACAGCAATTTGCTGTCTAATTTAGTGCACTTGCAAAATACACCCTGTGCAAAATTAATTAAGTCATTAGAAAACCTGTTATCTTGCCTCAAAGGAGCTGATTTTAGAAGCAAATGTGTTTGCTGTAGAAGGTGACATTTTTGCATTTAAACTTGGTTGTGGCTGCTTCTTCAGGTTTTATTCCTGCCTTTCCTCATCACTACAGAGAGGCATGGTTATGAGCAATTCTGAGTGTTTTGGTACACACTAAGGGAGGAAAAGCAGTTCTTTAAAGGCCAACTTTATTGTTCAGTGTCTTTCATTGGAGAGCCTCCAGTCCTTTCTGGAGAAACAGCTTTGTGTCTTCATTGCAAGGCTTGTCCACAAGCAGAGTAGAATTGTTGGTAGTTCCTCAGTGCTCAGCACAAGGTCATTAATTCTGGGCGAGTTTCCTCCTATCTAATGCTAGTTGTTGTGACTATCTCATCTCTGCCTCTTGCATTCTCTGTAGGCTCGAGGCCTTCCCAGTATTTTACTGATGGTGTGTAATTGGTTTTCTTACTTATTAGGGATTTTGGGCTCTTTATTTTTCTTTCTTTGATTCCACAAAGAAAACTCTTCTCTTTGGCTAGGTACAGAACTATGACTTCTGTGAGTCTCCTGAGAAATGAAACAGAAAAGCCAAAGCCACAGCTGTTTGTTATTTAACAGGCTTTGTGACCTCTTTTCCTCTTGTCAGTTGCAAACAGTAATATTTGTATAGGAGAGTGGAATCTTTTCCCCCCTTTTGTTTCTTGTGGCAGCCATAGCTAAGGAACACATAGGTGTATAGCACCTAAGCTTGCTTTTGCATGTTGACAGGCATTTAACAAATATTTACTGGTGATATAACTTATGACAGGCCAGAACTAAGAAAAGAGTGCAGCAAAAAGTAAGGCTAATGAGGAAAGGGATGTCTGTGAACTACACAAATTAGGGTTCTGGGTCTTTTTGATGTGAAACTGGATGCACCTGGTTACACCTAAATTGCAAGCCTAGCCTAGAGCTTTTCTTGTCTCTACAATAGTGCCTCCATTCTGACGAGAGTGATCATTTATGAGTGTCATGAATTAAATTAGGATCTGATCTTCAATATATTTACCTTTACTACATGATCTGTAATGAAATTTGGTGGAAGAATAAGCAAATCTGAGAAGTTCAGTGGTCTGCTCTTAAACTATTTTGTTCTATGTTGTGTGTTCCAGGCATTTATTATCTTCTCTCTGCTGTTGGATTGCCTAGAGACAAATGGGTTGTTTTGTGCCTTACCCCAAGACTGGCATTTATATGGTGCCCAGAAGAGAAGAGTTTTAAAATTCTAGCATTTGAAAAATGGTTTTGCTATCTGGAGAGGAACAAAGCAGAGTTCTGTGGAAGAGGAAGGCCATATTGTTTGTTTGCCCGCTCAGAAAGACTGAGACCTCCCAAGCTACTGAAGCAATTGAGACTCCTTGGTTCCATCTATTCTGATAGGAACAAATGCTCTCAGATGGGGACATGCTAAACCTGGGCTAGCAATCTGAGATGAGTGTCTGGGTGAAGGCTGGGTTTAACTGGCAGACAACCAGCTGTGTTTCAGGATGCACTTCCTTTTTCTCTTCTGTTTTTTCACAGTGATTGTAAAGGACAGCTGTTATTTTTTTCTTCTCAAGCTATTTATGATCTCTGCTTACTCCTCCCACTCCCAGATTATGAACTGCCTTTAAAAAAATTCACAATTAATCCAATCTTGAGGATTTTAGAAGCTCCTGTCAATTAGTAATGATGAAGCAGGAATGACTCCTGACTTTGGAGTGAAGTCTAACGGAGGCATCTTGCAGCTGTGTCATGCCAGTGGGAGCCTGTGACTGTTGCTGTGTTCATGCTTTCTTGACAAGACAATGCTGTGTCTACTGTCCCCATGCAGTTTATCCTTGTGTTCATGGCCGTCAGCTGAATCTTTTGCTGACTGATTGCTTGAAATACAGCCCTTCACTCTGTCTGTAGTCTGCCCCTCATTCTGTCTACTTCCAGAAGGGACTACCTATGAAGAAACTGTAAGGAAGAAGTTTTCCATACATGCATGTGCTTTCCATAGATTATTCACAGAAGGTCTGGGGTTGGAAGGGACTTTGAAGATCATCCGGTTCCAACCCCCCCTGCTGTGGCCAGGAACACTTTCCACTAGACCACAAGGCTCAAAGCCTCATGCAGCCTGGCCTTCAACACCTCCAGGGAGGGGGGATGCTCTTCTCTCTACCCCTCCAAGCAAGGTAATATGATGGACCTTTTTCCTCCTAGGCAGTTTAACCAATTTCACCTCCCAGAATACTTTAGTACATTTCTCTGTTCTTTTTTTAAAGCCACCTGCCTAGTTTTCCCTCTCTTTTGGGAGAATTCCCTGCCAGGAGTCTGAATGCTGCTGATCATACAGGCAAGTTTCAATTCAGAGAAAACACAGCAAGCATAATTTACCTTTCAGCTGCCAGCCCTGTGTTCTGTCAGGGGTTTGTTTTTGCTTGCCACAAAGATTGCTTTGGCTGTCTTTAAAATGTGGACGTTTTTCTTTCTCACCTTTTGGATTGTAAACTTCTAGCTCAGAATCCTAACAAGCAAACCCACTGGCACTCTCCATGTGACAAAGTATTGTTTTACAGTCAGGCTATGATATGTCAAGGGTCTAGATCAGGTAAAGGAGGAAAATAGCCTTACTAATACTGACCTCTCTTCTTAGTCAATAAACTTAGAAGAATCAGCAGAATACATCAGACTTTACTAAGAACCATGCTGAAGGGGCTGCTTCAAGCACCAGTCCAAGGAATTCTGCTTTTCAGCGTGTGAATGACATGCACTCATAAGTAGAAGGCATCCTCATTTTTAAGTAAACAGACTAGAATATTTTTTAGAGAAGCCTGGAGCTATATTCATTAAAAATATTTTCATAGGCACCTGCAGTGTAATATTCTTGGCCTGAGACTGCACTGGGTGTTCAGATACTGAAGTGCTTATAAACTCCACTACATGTACAGATGTTTCATGTTGGAAGACTGCACAGTATGGATATAACCAACATTTTGGCCTCTTCTGAGCAGGTTTAGGGTGAGGTACAGCAAACAGACAGAATTCTACAATTCTGCAGTGCAAGTTTATCTGACTGTAATATCCATCTGATACTTTACAAGCTAAAACATCATTTCTGCAGAATAGTCAGAATGCAGTTAATTAGCAAAGCGCTGACCAGGCACAAACTCAGATCTCTGAAATGTTGAGATGACAGTAAGCTGATCCTGCAAGTTTGCTATGTTTTTAATTGTGTGCTTGTGGCAAGCCTGCCCAGTATTGATGCAGACACATGACACAGGCCACCAGTAAGCATGCTAAACACCTCCTCACCAGAACCTGCTCTCAATCTAACTTTGCTTTTGCAGGCAAAGGGCTGTGAATCCAGCATGAGCCACTGTTGTTGTTTTGCTGGGTTTTTTTTTAAGGTAACCTTGGTGAAAGGTCTTAGATGGCTGAATTGATTCAGCTAATCTCAGGAAGGCAGAAGACCATTGCAATTTTGCTTTGTCCTTTCAAAAACCCCACAGATTTTGCTGACTGGTTTCTGCTCCTAGCTTGCAGTAATTGGTGGCGAACACAAAGCTAATTCCTTATTACAGAGTATTTTTGGGGGTTAATGGGGAAGCTGTTGAATACAAATCACTTAGCCTGGGAGAGTGGCACCTGGGAGAACAAAGATCTGTAATTCACATTCTCCATCTCTGAAGCTTTGGTTTTCATCTCCCATCACTGTTCTCTTTTTATATAGACTCACTGTAAGTGACTGCATAACCAAAAGCTGCCCGTAGCAGGCTGGCTTAGAACACAGTGAAGGTTTAGTCACCCATATCCAAGCAGAAAGTTCTGCATGTCCATCTGTATCTGGTAGGAGCTTACAGGATAAGGAATTCCTAGAAGAGGGAGACCTGAGAGGAATGAGTTATTTACAAGAGTAGGATATCTTAGGGAAGAATGTGATGAAGTGTAACACTCCTGTGAAAGTATTCTAGCTGCAATCAATTAAATTCCCTCCCTTCTTCCCATTGAGTGGAGCAGATGAAAATACAAATGCAGAGCTCATTTGATTTTTATCCCATTTTCAAATTAGGACAATGGCATCCTATTCTTTCTCTAATTGTGTATGTTTAAGTCTCTTTGTATCTGGGGCTTTGTGCTAGCATAAAGGAATCTGGCTGCAATGGAGTTTTTTCTTGTATCATGGGCAAGCTTTGTCATCTGTCATGTGCTCTTATTGCAGTGGTTCCCTCACCCCTACTTACATCCTTACTTCTTCTTGAAAACAATAATAGAAACCATAAACCCACAAATAAGTAGAAGGAAGATAGAAAGGCTCTGAAGACCTAGGATCTGGAGTGGATGTTGAGGTTTCTGTCCATTCATTTAGAAGGGTGGGTCTGCTGATGCAAAGAGGTAAGGTGAGCTCTGTAGAGGCCTCTGAGAGTGCTGTTTCCCCCTGGTTTCCAAACCTTGCTCCTAGGGAAGGCACTGACTTCCCTGTGGATGTTTTACATACACAGAAGTTGCCAATTCAAGTATGTGTTCCATGCCAGCTTTGCACAGCTCTGCATTTCTGGAGAGAATGGTCTTGTTTTGCATTCTGGGCTGTAATGGGAGCTGATTAACACGTGCTTATTATTCTGTTCCTGTAATGCTGTCTGCATTACATGGAAAGGAAGAAGACAGATGGTATTTTGCTGAGTCTTACTGGGATTGGTTGCTTTTGCATGGATATGGGAATTGACATAGAGGAGAAGGTAAGATACATACACATTACTTTAACGGATGAAGCCAAAGACAGAAGTGTTTGGTTTGCTTTGGTTTTACTGCCAGCTGGAAACTGTATTTCCCAGATTTTCTCCCCATGTTCGGGGGGCTTTATTTTCCCTTACAGGGATGGGAACATGGAATTTAGAAGAGCTAAAATAAATCTTGCAGCATGTCACTGTGAAGTGTTCCTTCCTGCTTATTAGGAGGGCGAACAACCAAAAGCATGGGAGCTTTCTTCTCGTGTGGTGGAGGAGCAGCTGTGCAGTTAGCACGAGGCACTGCTCTTCAGTGTTCTAGACTACAGCACATTGCAGATCTGGTGGTGTTGTTTTTTACATTAGGAATACCTCCTTCTAATTTTATGGGTCATCTGAGGCTGGGAATGCAGAATGGAGAAAGAAGCATGTATGCTAGCTGACCCAAAATGTTTAGACTGTGTACTGCCATCTGTTTGCCGCTGTGTCTGTGGTGGTTTATACAGCTGTGTGAGATTGGTTTGTTTATGAAGAGCAAGGGTAAGAAATTAATAACTTAACAAGCATGCTGCAAAGGTGCTGACCTTCAGAAAGCAAGAGCTGTAGCACAAAGAGGGCTGACTTTATTAGAATCTATTAGATGCTTTTGCAAGGAATCCCAGGGGTAGAATTTTAGATAAGCCAGAGCCATGGAGCACCTGATGAGTCATTAGGAAGGTAAAGCCACAACTCATCAGAAGACCTGGACACCTGCTAGTGAGGTCACCTGCATGAATGGCAGCCTCGCTGTGCTCACTGCTTTATGTTGATCTGAGTAAAATCCTCTTTATTTTCTGTTGTGCAGTAAACATTTCCAACTAGCTAGATGGCTGAAGTCAGGGCGAATTGTCATTCTAAAATGATTATATTTTCCCAGAGTGATTCTGGAGAGATTCCCAGCTGGCTTCACTGCAGGTTGGTATTGTCAGCTGCCAGACCTCAGGCTGGTTTTGACACTTTTATCCTTAGGACTTTTTTTTTTTTCTCTTCATCAGTAGAATGTGCAGATTTAAAGCTTTTCTCATGAGCATTTTCCCTTAGTGTATTTGCTGAGCGAAAAAGGGATGAAGGTGCCTAAGAACTCTTGAGGCTATTTAATGAGAACCCTTAAATATGTGGTTTTGAAGTTTGTGATGATTTGGACTTAGATCTGTCAACTTGACTTAAAATTACTGCTCATACTGTTTTCTGTTGGAAAATAACATATACTAGGTCGATAGGAAGTTAGCTGTGATGTTCATTTCTCTGACATCCTGCAGAATCATTTGTCACGTATCCTCTTATGGATGTGTGATTAGTGCTTCTAAGAGCAGTTTTCTCTGTCACATTTCAATAGTCCTTTCTATCCCAATCCTGTTTCTAATGAAGCCTGTGAAAAATTATTAAATAGCTAAGGAATGCAGACTTGGATTTTGAGCTTCACTAACATCAACGTCTTGAATTTCCATATGGAAATCGCTCTGCAGGACTCCAGCTGAGCCATTGGGGTGCCCCTTTCAGTTCTGTGTGCATTTTGAAGTGAAGTGAAAGCCTGGGTTTTGTTTTAACTGTTTGTTTTGGATAGCTGAAGAAAGGATCATGCTGGTGTCACATGCTCGAACAAACCCGACAGTGGAGGAAGTGGAAGAATACTGTTGGTGGCTCACTGCTGATGGCATTTGCTTTGTGGATCTGGGTGAGATAGAGGCCTCTGTGAAGCATGCATCCACCTCCAAAAATATGGCTGCACCTTGCAAAGTGTCATGTCTATCCAGCAAATAAACACCTTTTGCCACTGAATCCATTCATGGATGTCATTGATCATCTGGATGCTATTCTGTAGGTAATAATGGATGAGAAAATTTACAATGTTGGACAAAAATAACCCAACCCCCCCAAAAAAAGTATTTAGTTTGCCTCAATGAAGTGCTGGATGCTTTGAGACTGTAAGGTTTGCTCTTAATGCTCTTAGGAATATTAATGTACTTGAAATGTCCTAGAAAGATTTAGGGGGAAAAAAAAATTCCCCAAGGGTCAGTTTCTTCATTATTTCCTGACTTCATAATACAACTATGTTGACTGATTCTTTACTAAGCAAAAGTCAACATTCTTACATTTATACAGGTTAAGTCCATTGAAAAGGTTATCTGCTTATGTCTGTAATTCTTCTGTTTTATTTTTTTGCCAGGTTAAGACAATTTCAGAGGGCTGCCTTGTTAAGCCCTAGCTGAGCAGAAAACACTGGTACAAAGATGCATTAGAAGATTATCCTTAGGAAATGTATTTGCTGCTCATTTAATTTTTCAGAGTATTGAAAATGCTTTTCTCTTAAAATCCTAACACATCAAAAGCTTAGCAGCTTTTGTGGCATGGCTTGGGCTCTGTTTAAGCAATCTTTGCAGGGAGGTGTACAGAATCACTAACACTCCTTACACCTGTGGTGAGCATGACTTGAAAGATAAATGGCAAAGAAAGTATTAAAAACACTTGGCCTGAGTTTTCATCAGGACAGAATCCCTCAAACCAATCTGGTGGTAAATGAGGCAGAGCTACTTCACTGTTTGGTTTTGTGGCAGACAAGAGGCTTGTGGCAAAAGGATATTTACATTCATGTTTTTGGAGGTCATTCAAGAATACAGAGCAAAAAACCAAAAAACCTGTAACAAAAGTGTCTGGTGGAATGAGAGAAAAGAGAACATGAGGGCCAAACTGTGAAAGAGTGAAATCAGCCCAGAATAGTATTTTTCTGTGTTTAGCCTTTAATTCTCTGAAGGATTTATTAAAGGAGTGGCTCTAAAGTCGCAGCAAATGTGACTGATCTGATGTTGGCTCCATCAGCTGCACAATGGTGCCTGCAGACACAGATCTGATGGTTCAGGATAGCCACACAGGGCTCCACACTGCCCTTCACAGCCCCACTCTGTTCTCAGCTCAGTGGTACATATTGTTTTCAGTGAAGTCACATTTTAGACAAAAATAAAAGTAATGGAATTTCCTATGAAGAATATTGCTGGTACTGTGCACTACTGTCAAGGAAAGCAGGATTTGAAGAGAGAGGCAAGACAGCTTGGTTCAGCCTCAGTCACCTTAACTTCTTTGTCTACTGCATTCTTTAGTCTTGCATATTAGCTCCAAAAATAGCACTTGAAAGTGCTTATGAATAGGTTTTATGACATGAAAATGTAATTTCTGAAAGCATCAGATATTATACAAGATGTGACAGTGCCCAGTGAACAGACTGGGAGAAAAACATTTCTCTTTTTCCCTTAGGTGTGGGTTGAACTCTAACTTTGGATGTAGGTTAATTTACATAGACTTAATAGCAGGTTGGTTTGGGGTTGTTTTCATTGGTCCTGAGGTCCTTAAAATACCATTCAGAGGCTAACTCAAATTTCAGCTGCCTTTTTTTTGCACAACAGGCTAAACTCAGGAGTGTCAGAGACTGCAGATCAAGCAGGATCATAATAAATGTGTATAATTTACAGCATGGCAGAAAAGATAGGGAAGATGTTCTGAAATGTAGCTTGTTGTGGACGCAGGGTAAATTGCCTTTTTTTTAAGTGAGTACTTTTTGTGTTAAAATTTATAATGGATGGTTAAATCATAATCAAAAGACATCACTGTAGTAATATTACAGCTGTAATGAAGCTATCAGGTGCTGTATATGCAGGAAAGCAAAACATTTGCTACAGCCAGTCCAGTTTGGATCCTTTGCAGAGCAGCAGTATCTTCAATAATGAATTATTTCCTCTGATCTAGATGGGCTGTTATTATATGAGTCCCAGCTCAGAGACAAAGCCTTGCTTGGTGTAGACAAAACTTTCTTTGTGCTGTTGACATCACTATGGTTCAATTTTACATCTATCTGTATTGCCCCGAGGAAAGCATTGGTAGTTGGTAATTGACTCATGCAACTCCAGAGCAGAGCCTGTGTGGTTCCAAAAGTGGATGCTTTGCTGTTAATCAGTTTACAAGGGCACACAGCACTGTCACTGCTGCCTGGGTTTTGGTTACAATGATTTCACTTTTTTCCTTCCCCTCCTATGACAGTTATTCCTTTTTTTGTTTCATTGTTTTGATTGATTTTATTTAAACGAGCATGAACTTGGAGGGAGGCTCTTTGTAATCACTTAGTCTGCAGTAAATGCAGACCTGTCTCTGTCTCTTCCTGGGATTGTCCCTTTTTCTGATTGTTGCTTCAATATTCTTACTGCCACATTAACAAAACTTACTACATTTTAAATGCCTACTTTAAGCCCTGAAACCATTTTAAATGGTCGTTCTGACACAGACTAAACTGGGCAAAGAGCAAGGGACAGTCCAGCATCAGGCTTTTTGATTAGTCATTGAAAAGCAGGCTACAATAATCAAGCACAATATTTAGTGCCTCTTTAACATCATAGCTTAAAAACTAAAGCACTTGGGTTAACAAGCTTTGGGTAGATGGAACAGGCTGGAAATTTGGCTTAGAATTATTGAATGCTGCTCATTTCTCAACGCATCAATTTATAACACGTAACAAAGTTGGTGGTGAATGTTGTGTGCATTAAACTAAGGGTCATTGAAGGTACAGAGAACTGGAGCCAAAACAAATGAAATGCTGTCAGTATCTCTGAGTGTTAGTGGGATTTTGATTGCACCACAAACTAAATCTAGAACTGCTGATAGTGCTTAAGATTTGTCAGCTTACTGACGTTCACTCCCAGCCCTTGCGTTTGGTGTTTAAGTGCCTGCTTTGCGGTGGGGATTCAGCACAGAGGAGACCACAGCAGCTAGCAGCCCACTGGTTTGAAGCCAGACTTCACATAATTATCCCTGCTCAAGCTCTTTACAGGAGTTCAGCTGTTTCCATTGAGTGCAGTGGTTAAAAAATAATTAAATGCAGAGCAAAATGCTTCCTAATACTGATGTTAGGACTTCTTTTGTTTAAGTTATAATGTGGGAAAGAAAGAGGACAGTGTCCGTGCCACAGTTTTAACTGTATTGTGTCTGTCTCAGCTCTTCTCCACTTAGGTGCTGTGCACACAGCCCTTGACCTGAGAGACTAATTTGTACTTCTTTTTTTTTTTTCCCCCTTTTCATAAAGATAACTGAAAAGGACCCTAGAAATCTGTTCACTGAGGTTTTGGAATCGAACACAATTCCTCCTGTATTCTCTGCTTACATGTATGCTGGAGGAGCAGGAATTTTCTAGCAATCGAAAGAAGAAAGACCTGCGTTTAGAGCAGACTCTCAGTGCCTGGTCCCAGGAGGTGCCTGTCAGGTGATGAGCTGCTTGCAAAGTCTCGTTGCTGAGAGTGAAGCTGCAGGTACTCAACATCTCCACACCTGGAGTCTAATTTTGTGCTTTTGATGGAGCCCAGTAGAAGTGGCCTCGCTATTGTGACACAACAATATACTATACTGGGCTCAGTATTTTGTGTCATCAGATTTAAAGCTGCAAAAGCTCGGAGAAAAGCTGCCTGGCAAACACTTTCACACCAAGGGTTGTTTTTTTCAAAGCTGTTGTATCTATGGAGACTTAAATTAAGGCCGATGGAGAATTTAAAGTTAAGAATTAATTAGGGGAGGGTGAAGTAGTAAAATGCTTGGTGGAGGAAATCGTTGAGGACATCAGGGAAGGGCTGAGAAGTCAAACATTAAAAAAATAGCAGTAATGTGTTGTAGGAAATATAATGAGATATCATACTGTGAGAGTCCCACCTACTCATTATTAGCTGGAAAATAATATGTTATAATTATGCCTGTCAAATATATATGGTTATGGTCATGGAAATACTGGCAGAAATATCTGCGTGGTGTGGTCTGATAACATACACTTAATCCTAATAACTTAATTAGAGGGAAGTTATTTTGCCAGTAAGTCAAAAAGCATTCCTTAGAAAGGAAAGGGGATAGAAAGTCTTTCACAATTGTGCTCGACACAGAATAGCACAGCTAGAACTGCACCTTGCTAGCAATTAGTAACCCCAAACGCGGACTACTGGTGGGATTTTGATACAGCTGAGAAAAGTGGTAAAAATTCTATTGTGGTTGGGAGAATAAATGTCTTGGGAAGCTGAGGTTGTGCTTCTAATCAACGTCCAGCAGATACACTGCACCTTTAGCAGCGCCTTTGCGTCTGCTGCTACTCCCCCCACCCCACCCCAGAATGAGTATGTGGCTAGAACACACTGCCAGTGTCAGAGGGTGCTGTGTCTCAGCAGACCAGCTGATACAAAAGGAATTAGCATATGTACTGCCAGGGTATCAGCCCCGCTACAGAGACCTGCCAGTGATGGGTGCCAGGAGCTCAGGTGGCACTGGATGGGCAGATGTTATCCATTGCAGTTTGCTTGGTGAGGGCAGGCCTTGCTCTGCCTCAGCTGGGCCTGCAGATCTCAGGAGCAGGTCTCAAATGCTTGGTTTTCTTTCTGTTGCACCTTGCTTAGTTTGATGCAAACTGAAGATAGCTGAGAGAGATGGTGCAGAGTGTCCTAAAGCAGCTGAAGGTAATCAGCAAAAGTAGTCCTTCAGCATTGCCTCTCCCAAAGTATTGTTGGAGTTATGGAACCAAGATAACTATAGCCGGATTTCTAAAAAGGATTGCACCTCACCTGTGCTCATACCTCAGCCCAAGCTGCATGGGCTTCATTAACCTCAGAGAGAGCCTAAACAGATCACTTTGCCTTTAAGTGATTAATCAGATGGACAGAGCAATTGAGGGCACCCTCAGAGGGTTTGCAGATGGAACCAAGCTGTGTGGCAGAGGTGACTTGCTAGACGGCAGGGATCCATCCAGAGGGACCTGGACAGGCCACAGAGGTGAGCCCAGGCCAATCTCATAACATTCAACAAGGCCAAGTAAGGTCCTGCACTTGGGTGGGTGCAATCCCAAGCACAACTCCAGGCTGGGTGGTGAATGGCTGAGAGCAGCCCTGAGGAACAGGCCCTGGGGGTCTGGGGTGATGGAAAGCTCAACATGAGGCTGCAGTGTGAGTGCAGCCCAGACAGCAACTGTGTGCTGGGCTGCAGCAAGAGCAGTGTGGGCAGCAGGGCAAGGGAGGGGATTCTGCCCCTTTGCTCTGCTCTCCTCAGACCCCATCTGGAGTCCTGTGTGCAGTTCTGGAGCCCCCAGCACAGGAAGGACATGGAATGGGTCG
>WBNM01026117.1:0-11751 GCA_013399055.1 Ramphastos sulfuratus
AGAAAAAATATTTTTTTACTGCAAAAGATTAACAGATCTTACTTTATTATGGTTTCAGCTTTCCTCAGCGCAACCTGACAGATCTTGTCATTATCTGGAAGGGCTCTTTAGGCTCTCAGAATAAATAAAGGAGGTTGGGGAAAATGGCTTTTCATGCTAGTGGCATTATACAGTCCAGCTCAGGCTGAGGATCTGGCTCTAGTAATTCCTGACACACATATACCTGTGGTATATGATTTTGTTCCTACCACATGATTCATTCCAGATTTCAAGTAATGAACATGATTCATACTTCTTTCTTTACATTTGTATTATCTAGCCTAGCTGCTGAGGGTTTAGTCAGAAGAATAATTAATGTTTGGTTGATAATCTGAATCCCAACAGCTCATCCCAGACAATGTTTCTTGACAGCTAATCCTGCACCACAGAGATTGAGAGACAAATCTGCAAATGTCAGAAGGTGAGGACTGCATGCAGAAGTGAAGGCCACAGCACCAGTGCACCCCTTCTGCTCTGCCCCGTGCTGCTGTGCACTGACTGCAGCACTCACACTGCACCATCACTGAGGCACAGCCCTGGCTTGAAGTGGTGATAAAGAGTGATCATGCATTCAGGAATGCAGACCTTTGGAGTATTGGAGTGGACATTTGTACGCGCAATCATCTGACTTGCATGCCCACTATGTCTGTGCCTCTTGGGACTGGCTCACCCTGCAGTCCAAAGCAGCTGAGCTTTAAAGTGGCTGCAACGAAAGCAGAGAGGAAGCCTTCATTTGTTCAAAATCTCCCAGCAATTTGTTTTCTAATGAGACAAAAGGCAAATGTTCTCCAACAAAAGATTAAAAAAAATACAATCAGAGCTGGAATATTAATATCCCTGAGTATGGGAAACAAGCAGGAGAAGCCAGAAAGGAAGGCAAACAACGGAGCTTGTGCCTTGCTGGGTGATTATTCTGAGTGAAGATCCATTGTCAGGGCTGCTCCCCTGGAGAGAGGCATGTATGGTGAGAGGAAAGAAGTGGTGTGCTCCATAAAAACTAAGTATAGGAAACTACTAGTAAAGAAGTTGAAGTATAAAAACAAGTTGTTGAGAATGGAGGGGAAAAAAGAAAAACAGGGACTGATGACCATTGCATGCTGTCAGGCCTTCTTCAGAAGGAAGGACAGAAGGAATACTCATAATTGCTATTGACAGCTTAATTTGGTACCTTGATCAGTGAATGCCAGCAGATGAAGTTCAATTGCCTCTTCGCTTCAGCTGCTCCTGCTAGCAGGACATCATCCCACAGGCAGTTGTACTGCCTCTTCCTATAGAGAGGGGTAGGAGACCTTTGTAAGCTTGACCTTAGAGGAACCTGCACAGTACCTGCAGGTATTTTATTCAAGAGGAAACCAAGATTTTTTTATTCTAGTATTTTATGAGCCAAGGTTTCACAGAGTGCACTGATACTCATCTGAACTCCAAAAAATGATCATCATTTTACCACTGTAAAAAAAAAAGATGGGGCAGTGCTCATTTAAGGGAGAAATTTGGTCTCAACAGTTAAAGTATCTCAACAGATTGTTTTATAGTGTTAAAACTGTCACCACTGGAGAAAATGTGGGAAAAGACCACCTGCTTCCTGGGCACAGCCATTTCTAGCTATTTCACTGGAAATACCAGGTGTGAACAGCTTCCTGCCACTCACCACACCAGTTTCTGTGGGTGGGATGGGAGTGTGGTACAGAGTGCGTGGAGTGGGGATCCCCTTGCCTACCCAGTCCTGCCAGACTCAGGGTTGCATCGCTCCTCCTGAGATTTAACAGCTATTAGAGTAGGATGATTTCAGAGAATGAATAAGCAAGCATGATGGTAGGAAGACAACTGTCATCACCTGATATATGACAAATCATCTGCCAGCATGCCACACTACGGGTCCTCTCTTCCACTCCTCACTATTACTCTGAGAAGCTCACCTTCAACCTCTCCAAGAAAGTGTCCTCACAAGTCAGAGCTGGTGTGAAAAGGGTTTTCCTCTCACAGTCTTCGTGCTGCAAAAGAAAATGACTCAGTTTCTCCCCTCTCCTCTTTGGTTAACAGGACAATCACTCACACAACTTGTCATTGACCTGGTTGTTACAGGTGACTTCCAGCACAACACCTAGGGGACAGAGCTGCTAAATGCTACCACATAAATACTTCTAAGACAGTAAACAGCTTCCACCAAACACGAATCATGGTACCTTGGCTTTTTAAAAAGGAGTATCACTTACTTGAATAAAGTAAACACACCTGCAGTTGTTGGAGTCTGTTTCTGTTTCAGTCAATGACTGTGCTGCCTAAACCACAAAGTAACATTTATGAGAGACTTCCCCACCCAGCAAGCCTAAGATTCTGTTCTATCAACCAGGACAGTTTGCTGCCACCGTGGCTAACTATCCCTCAAATGCAAGCTTGCCTCTCTACGTGCTTCACTGCTTCACAGCCCTCTGCAGACAAGTTAGCATCTAATCCTCCTCCTAAACAATGAACATCATACTATAGACACACAGAACAATAATGTAAGGACTAAGTGACTAATGACCGAATGTCAAGTGTCCTAAGCCAGTGACTGATCCTTGAGGCTCTCCTGATTAAAGTGCTGCCAAATGAAATTTTGTAATATATGTGTGTAACTGTTTCCTGCAAGTGCCTTTTTAAGCTCAGGACGGATGCTTTAATTGCAAGGCTGGTGAAAGCTGCTTTGTAATCTGAAGAGGGTTTGTGTAATGCATGCACATACTTAGTGAGAGGTAATGAACCCTTCTTCACCTCCCATCCAATGAAGCATTAGCACCACCAGTTGGTCATGGAGCCTGAATAACACCCCATCCCAACTGCAGTAATCATCCAAGAGCTTTGCTCAGGTTCTTAAGATCAGTCTTGTGTCATTCAGCTGGCCTGAAGCTGAGGCAAGTCATGTTAAAATTGCACAGGTGCCTTTTTTCCTGGATTTGTCGATCGTATCTGATCTGTTCCAGCTTGAAATTTAAACCACACTAATTAGGGAATCAGAAAACTGTAACAAGGAGCACAGCTAAATCCCAGATCTTTCAGCACAGTCACATTCTTCAGTTCACTGCTGAAAGACTGAAGAGGATACAGAGAAAACATTGTCAATGTTTTGGACTTCAGAAGCAGGACAGATAAGAGAAGGAAAAAAGGACCTGGAACTCACCTTTTCCCACTGGAAGTTTTGATATTCTTTGTGGCACTCTTGCCACATGCTTTCTGAAATACTTTCCCTGTTTGCACTTGTAAGAATAAGGACAATAAAAAATAGTTTTCTTTCCTTTGTAATTTCATGTTCGTCTCTTCTTTAGTCCAAATGAGCTTTGATTTGAGGCTATTCCCACAAAACCACACATAATTGTTCAATACAAATATTCTGTGGTGTTTTCACTGATTAAAACACTGTGAGGGGTTAAAAATGTAGAGCAAAGTATCACAGCTCTCAGTATGACTTTGTGCCTGATGCTGGCACATGATGCTAACAGAGCAAGGTGCTTTACTCACGAGTAACACCAGATCTTCTCACCTGAGCAAGCATTTGTAGTGTCAAGTTTTCATTTGCAGAGCTGGAGAGGTTTATGTAAGGCTTTTTTTTTTTTTTTTTTTCTTTCCAGAGCTTATTAAAATGAAAAAATTCTCCAACCCATTGCTTAGTTGTTTCTCATAGGCTGTACATTGCTCAGAGAGCATATCTTCTTCATGCCCTGGCTCTCAGCTATACAGGCTCTCTCTGAAGAGGCTGGACAATATTCAGTACCATGTAGCACTCAGAAGTGGCACTTTGACTGTAAATATTATATGCTGCTGTAAGAACATTGGAATGGTAATACTCAAGCAATTACTTTCCTTTCAAGATCATTAAACACAAATCTGACTTGTATTTTAATAGGACTGCCACTGTATTTAATGGGGGGCAGTAAAGGGTAGGTTTTTTTCTAATGGATGAATGTTTATATTATTATCCACTCTGAGAGACCACATTAGAAGGAGACTGTATAATGCTCCTGTGTTTTGCCTCAGTCCTTTTCGCACAACTCAATTTTTCTCAGTTCTGTATCTTACTGTATGATGGCAAAACTGCATCTACAATAAATCCCACCACCATATTCTGATTATGAGACAAAAGAGACTGAACACAGTCATGCTGAAAAGAATTTGCAATTTGCATCTCCCTTGTGTTTGTTAAAAGTTCAGAAAAAGCCAATGCTTGGCAAGTTGTCAGGTTTGGACAGTGACACCTGCCATGCAGTCAGGGGATAGGCACTGTAGAATCAAGAGCAACACCAGCTTCTCCATGGCACTTTACAAACATGTCAGGGGACTGCTTGGAATGATTCCTCAGCAGTTAGTAGGTGTTTATGCCTCTGTGTCCATTCCCATTTCTACGTGGCCTGCCAAGCAGAGTGGTCATCAGTGTGAGACATGCTGTGGGTGACTGGGCCAGTGTTGAAATCAGCAACTGCTTTGCCGCAGCACAGACCCACCCACTGCCACTGCCACCTCCACCATGGGGACACACTGGCTGGAAAGCTATAAAGATTCCTAGTCTCTTATCAACTCCATGAGCAATTTGGACAAACTTGTTCATGACTACTTATTTCAGATTAGTAAAACATCTGCATTACCTTGTCGCTGTGAATTTAAGTAACATACTTTTGCTGAGCATAGAGTATGAGGTGAGCTGGAAATCAAAGCCAGCTTGGGCTGGTCCTCAGCAGACTCTGCATTTTGGGAGCTCAGGAAAGAATAAATGCTGCAGTCTGTTTCCATTTTTCACTCACTTCTCGAAAGCAAAGGCTGGAGATTACTGTGTGACATGATTGGTAATCTCTGGACAGTAGTTAGAGAATTTTGACTATCTTTTTGTCTCTCCCTGCATGCATAAACACAGACCCTTCTCTGCTAAGTGCAGGGAAGGTTGTGCCTCTATTTCAAAGCAAATGAAGCTCTGTAAATTGTATGATGTGCCCAAAATGCAGGACTGAGAAGCACACTTCTCTGAGGTCAGGGCTTTTGTAATAATCTGAATTTATCCATGGAGGTTTGTTTCAAATTTGTACCTACCTCAACAGCTGAACATGTGCCTGTGAACCACCTGTATCCTCACTAGAATCTTTCAGCTGCAGATCTTGATGTCTGCCTGCTTGAGATTTGTGGGCTGTAGTTACTACAAGCTTATCAAGCAGAATTTGGTAGATGTTTATAGGTGTACTTTGTAAGCATGGCAATTAAAAACATCAGGAAGATGGTTTTAAATCCAGAGCTCGTGGAATTAAAAGGAAAAGCAAGATGGAAGATTTTTCATTACTTCTGTATTCTAGTGGACAACAGCAAAAGCCAACCAGGAATTGCCCCAGGACCAAATTTGTAACCAGGATGTATCATGCTAAAGAAATGATTAATAAGGTTGAGAGCCTCCAGTCATGAATGAATTCTGCAAGTTGCAGGCAGAAATAATGAAGATGAGCACTTTCATCTCCCCTTTCACTCTGGTGACAAGAGAAATCATTACACAAAGAGGTTCCCTATCCTATCTGCTTGATGTGGCTCTGCTCCAGCAGCACCTCTCTGAAGACCTGCTTGACAAGAACTTGGAGAGGGCTTTACCAAAAACTCCCACCCTTAGAAGAGAGAGCACAGAGGAGGCAGCAAAGGCACTACATGATTGCAAGGGCAGAGAAGAGTGTGGAGCACAGTGTCTAATAGCTGGGAGGCAAAGACAGAACATGCTCAGTGATGACCAGGCTCACAGAAATGTGTAGCTTGCCCACTCCTAAGAGCTGCTGCAAAGAGAGCTGCTCCAAAGACTACAGCTGCTGTGGTCGGGACTGTGATTAGAGAAAACTGTTGACATTCTGTGTGTTGAGGATGGTTATCAGGAATTAATGGATAATTTAGCCTTTTTGCTTGCAGAAATAGTTTGGTGTGCTTTTAAAACAAGCATGTAAAGAGACTGATGTGTGACATTTGTGGATTCAGATGTTCTGAAAAGTGACAATCCTGTATGGCAGAGAAAAAGGCTTAAAAGAGGATATTATTTATAAAAGCACCAGCATGCACAGGCAGTGTTTATTTACCATTTAAATGCCTCATTTCTGTTCTGGCTGTCTGTGCTATAATTTGCACAGACACTTAAACTTGAGTATAAATAAATGCAAAGAAGTAATGTTTATGCAGAGTTAAGATGAGGAAATCAAGCGCTAAAAGATGGAGGCTACTCCTGCAGCATCAGTTCAGCCATCTTATCCAGCCTGGGCTTCCACTGAGGGTCCCTTGAATGGCAAGCAAGAAGCCATCCACACTTGTGTTTGAAGAGCTTGATCAGAATACCAGTGTTGAAGACGTGGCTGAGATTTAATGAGCGGGTGCATAGCATAAGCCAAGCACTGCATGGTGTCTTACCATTACTGAAATGCATGGGATCTGATGAAGCACCTCAAGCATCTTGCCAAGATCCACAAAATGGGAAATGTTTTCACCTGGGCAAAATGAGACATAAACCCTGCTCCAGGATGAAGGTGGCAAGTGCCAGGGAAGAGCCCCGGGATGGCAGGTTGCAGTGGGAAACATTTGTCACTATGCCCTGCGAGTGTTGGAAAGGGGGCAACTAAACTGCTTCTCCTCCTTGAGCTCTGCCCCCATGCCACAAACCTGTAATTAACCTCTTTGCTCCCACACAGTTGATTCTCTCCCCTACCTTTATGGACACGTATATGGGAGAGGTGAGGTCATGTCACATGTGCACAGTCCTGTGGGGACACGGTGCAAAGACATGCCCACGGGAGAGGGCATGGGGCAGGGAAGGGGTGGGGGTTCCCACGGTGGCAGCATGCCTTGACTTCAATCTCTGGACTTGGTAGGAGAAGATTTACACCAGTTCATGTCTGTGTTTGAGAAAAGAAATCTGTGGTAGAGTTTGAATAAAATATTAGGAGTATAAATCCCTCATCTGGTCCCCTTTATTTGTCCAGGCAGAAGAAGTGAGTTATTTTGGCAGAGGAAAGGAAGGAACCTCTTGCTTTCTGTGTCTATTAAAAGGGTGGAAAAGTCACATCTTTTTTTCATCATGTTACAGCACATTTCTGCCCTTGGCTCCTGAGAACAGACAGTAGGAAGAGAAATGGGTGCAAGGAAAGGTTACGCTTCTTACTTACCACATCTGCTCTGTTGTAGTCTACGGGGAAGGTGCCCTCGCAGAGTTGTCCTCTTGCATAACAATGGCTGTGATGACTTTTCCAGCACAGCCTCTCTGGCAAGTTCCTGTGAAGCCTCTCTGTATTGAGAGAGCACCTGTGGGGCAGGAAGAAGTGGGGAAATGAGGGTGCACCAAATTCTGGAATGCCTGTTTCAGAGTTGCAATCACAGAAGATGCTTCTGGATTTGCAACAAGCCCTGTTTGGAACATCAGATCTTCCTTTGTTTCTGCTTTGGCTGCATCAAAGAGAAAAGTCTGTGACCATCAAGATATTCAACATCACTTACCTTGCAGGAGAAAGAATCACAGAGTCACAGAAACATCCAGGTTGACAAAGCCCCTCAGGACCACCAAGTCCAACCTATAACCCTACTCTACAAGACTCACCTTAAACCATATCCCTAAGCACCACATCCAAACGACCCTTAAGCACATCCAGGGTGGGTGACTCAACCACCTCGCTGGGCAGCTCGTACCAGTGCCTGAAAGAGAGGAAGTGCAGTTGGGGTCTGCTTTGGCTTCAAGTGGGGATTGGGCAGTGTCAGTGCCATGCTGCTGTTTGTGGCTCTAACTTGCTTGAGGAACCATCGTTACCTTTCTTAGGCCAGTGTTACCACCTGTACCAGTACAGCATTATCCAACATGCATGTTGCCACAGCAAAAGTGTTTTCTTATGTCCTGCCTTTGCTGTAGGTGAACCTGACAACTGAGATGTGTTTTACAGGTATGAGGTCACACCTCTTCCTACATCAGGTGCAGGGGCACGGAGCTGCACATGGGCCTGCAGGACTCAGGTGAGTTTTTAGGCCAGCAGAAACAGTCTGGCCCAAGGTGCAGCACAGGGGAACTTAGCAGTGCACACAGAGCCCTCCCTTCCACAGCACAGCTGAGCACCAGGGCTGCAGAGTGCCTCAGCGCTCTCATGGCTCTGGTCCTGGCCATGCAACAGCAACGTGAAAGCTGAATACGTCAGTCCCTGGCCAGTACCAACGAGCTGTCGCGTTTGCAAGGTATTGAGAGGGAAAGACAAGCTGTCCTTAGTGATCACCAGGGAATATCAGGTTGTTGTTCCCCTCATGCTTCCCTAACAACTCTCCAGCTTTGCCCACAGCAGCATGTTTGCTCTCAGCCGTATTTTGATTTAGTTACGGTTAGCATTGGGAGCAGCCCCCATCGTTACTGACAGCAACGGCACACAGCCTATTGACTTCAGTAGGAGGGGAATGTCACCCTTCTGCACATATGAGTGTGCATGAGTGTCTTTTGAAAAGCACTAGCCATACATTAATACTAATAGCTAAGACCACTATTCCTTTAAGTCTGCCTGATAGGCAGCAGGCAGGCTGTGAACTGTTCAATGTATCAATTAAGTGAAAAATAGGTAACAGAGAGAAAGCAATACATTTAACAACGTTTTCACTGTCATAGACACATTTATTAGACAGCAAATATAATGCTGCTCATATCATTGTTTATGTTCATCATGAAGACCTAAAGTAATTCCTGGTATCATGGCTTAGATGATGAAAGTCAGATGCAGCAGCATTGCCATATTCCTTAAAACAAGCTTGCTGATAAAACTCTGCTTCTTATTTGTTAACTCTTCCATACACTTGGTCCATTATTGATGTGCATCCTGCATGGGGCAGCAGACTTTCTTGAGTAAGGGAATAAAATTAATTTCTACACTTTTTTTTTTTTTTCCCCCCTTTCCAGTCTGCAAGTTTCATTAAAACTTTATCCTGGTTATCCCATCTTTAAAGGGAGACAGGGGGAGCAGAGTCATTTAATGGAGGTTCAGTGTGTGGGTGAGGTGAATCAGGAAACAGCAAAAGCACATGAGGTTTGTTGGATGTATGAGTAGCAAGGGGGCTGCCTCCTGAAACATGCTTAAATATGTAAACTCTGCCTAAGGAAAATGTTTATTTACCTAGATTGACAGCGATCAAGGTAAAAAGCACTCAAGATAAATGTCTCTTTAGGCAACTTTAATTTGTTGATGGATGGATTGATGGGAGGATGGTCAAAGAAATGACAACATAACTCTCTGTAATGGAGATATCCTGTCTGCTGGAGTTTGCAGTACCATTTGGTCTAATTATTCCTGATCTATCTATGAGCAAACTTTGCTCCCAGTGAGACAAGTTGTCATTCCTTTTCTTTAAATACAAAGATGAGGAGGTAAAATCAAGAACAATTAGAGCAAAGGATGATGACATCTTCTGTAGTCAAAAATAAATACAAAATAATGTGTATTTCTTAAAGATGCTTCACTATATTAACTGAAATAGTTGTGCATTCTATTATGCAGTTTGTATGGGAACAGATGGCTCATTTCACAAATTAAGCCTTGTCTTTTTACATTGCTTCAACAAAATAATGGTGAGTGAACACTGCTATTGTAACTGATCTGCAGTTCAAACCTGTAACATCAGAATGGACTCTGCTTTGCTGGTGGAAGTTAGTGGGAAAACAAAGAAATCAATCACAGAATGATAGACTGGTTTGGGTCAGAAGAGACCTTTAAGGGTCATCTAGTCCAACTCCCCCTGCAATAAGCAGGGACATCAGGTTGCACAGAGCCCTGTCTGACCTGATCTTCAATGTTTCCACGGATGAAGTGTCTATCACCTTTCTGGGCAACCTGTTCCACTGTTTCAGGACCCTCATTGTGAAAAAAAAACCAACCAAACAAACAAACATAGTGTAAATATACCCACTTGGACATAGTACTCCAAGTGGGGTGTCATCAGAGTGAAGCAGAGGGGCAGCTGGCCGTGCTGCCTTTTATGCAGCTGAGGATAGGGTTGGCTTTCCAGGATGTGAGTGCACACTGCCAGCTCATGGCCAGTTTGTGGTCTGTAGTGACAACTTTTTCTCAGTAGCAATGGCATAGTTGAGAAAAAACCACGTATGTGGTTGTGCTTTGTTCAGCTGATCAGTCAGAGGTGACTGCTTGCAAAGCATCCTGAGGAACCACAGAAATATTCTGCTGTTATTACTGCACTTACTGCAGAAGAAAAAGCTGCCAATCAGCAGCACAAACTGGTGTCTCAGATTTTCTGATCTGGCTGAAATATGCTTGCTCCAGGACTAACAATAAAAGAGCAAATACCAGTAGCTGCTTCCCTAGCCAGAGGGGTGGCTGTCCCCAGCATAACTATGGGCAGCCACGAGGTTGCTCTAAGGCAACACAGCCAATGCTAACACTTTTTTTCCAGGGGTGGATAGCCTGCAGTTTCTAAAGGACCAGTTCCTTTTTAGCTTGGATTCCCAAAACTTGAGTTAACCCCTATCAGTGTCACTGCTGGAAACTTATTTTATGTGGGCTGGCACAGAGATGGATGGCATGAAGGAGGGCTGCAGCTCAGAGCAGCTGCTCGTGAAGCGGGTGCTGGTGTCAGCTCACAGCTTTGTAGAAACCATCACCACAAACAACCTGAGTGTGAGCTCTGCATGGGCCTCTCAGAAGAAAATTCATGGGGGTGGGGGTTGGAACTAAATTACTTTGGCACCAAATTCACTTACCCTGGACCCACTTATTAGGTAATAGATCAGACTTGATGATCTTGAAGGTCCTTTCCAAGCTGGTTAGTTCTGTGTGATCTGTGCAATTACAGGAATAAAAACACTGTAACACCAGATTCATGTGCTGGATTGAAGCAAGATTTACCTAAAAGGCAAGATGATTCCTGTAATTTGGGACAATTATGAAGGATGTGATGTGACACTGAACAGGTGGGTCTGCCCACCAATGCTTGTTGAATGGGAGTTAGGCAGTCCCTCCCTTGCAACGACATCGAGGTGTCATTGCAGAGCCAAAGCCCCACCCACAGACTACTGCCAACAGCACGGGGGCCACCAGCAGCAAAGAGCCACTGCTCTGAGACCTATTGCTGATTGCAAACTCTTCTTGGCATCAGGATGAGGCCAGGATGAAGCACCAGGTATCTGCTGGGAGGAGCAGGGGACCTCCAGGAGGCCACAGCTCCATCACATCATCCTGCTGGGATGGCTGGCACATGGTGGGGTATAATCAGGAACCCTTCAACAACTCTTCTCACGACCACAGCAACTGGGGGCACAACCCTATGGAATGCACTTCTGCATGGCTTGGATCAGCCCCAACTACACCACAAGCACATATGCTGCTGCTGGAAATTTTATGTGGAAAAAAACGAGCCTAGATTGTAGCTTATAGTTCTTTTCAGCAGGGCTGCATGAAGCTAATGACACAGAAAGCCATTTGGGTTAAATTGTGAGACTGAAAGATGCAGCACCTGTTTTTATGCTTCACATGCTACTAAAAATACTTCTTCCTTTCAAAAATGCAACTCAAATTACAATACAAAAGAAAACTCTACAATGACATGGGTGACGTTGTCAAGAGGGGGTTCATCAGTGTCTCTGTACACAGGTGTAAAAAAGACAGCAGAAGTAGAAGACATCACCATTGTGTAAACCCTTGGTGCATCCATGTCTGTGGCAATTCATTGCCATTGTGGTCCTTCCAGGCAAAAAAAAAA
>WBNM01026117.1:11781-19281 GCA_013399055.1 Ramphastos sulfuratus
AGAAAAGAAAAGAAAAGAAAAGAAAAGAAAAGAAAAGAAAAGAAAAGGAAAAAAAAAAGAAAAAAAAAAGAGGAGATAATGGTAGGTTTTAGACAGGAGAGATGAGAATGATCCAAAGTATGGAAGAGCTTCCATATGCAAAGAAACCAAATAGCATCAATTTTTCCTGAAAAAAATGAATCCTGAGGGGAGAAACATGGCAAAAAGGTGTGGGTGAGGTGAATCAAGACATGAAGTACTTCAACAGATAAATGAGAGTGAAGGCTTTAGAAACAAAGAGAAGTGCTAAATTTAACTGAAATCTAACATTTCAGGGGAAGGTGTGGAAGCCATATGAGGTTGATGGTTTAAACAAGGGGTTATGCCAACCCTCCTGGGGACAGTAGCTCTGGGGACAACATGGTGTAAAGACCACTCAACTTGGCTGCAGACAGCAATCCCATCTGTGCTGGGGTGGAGACTGTGTTTGGCCATGTCCTCATTCCCATTCCATATCAGCTTAAGTAATGGGTATGGCTGAGCACGTGAATGCTCACCCCAGCAGGCGTGGGGGACTCCAGGGCAGCTGTCTCCAGGAGGTGCTGCTGGGACCTCTATGGACCCTTCTTGTGGGTGCAGCTCACAGGATTTAAACACCACATCTGTTCTTAAACATTTTTTGCCTCTGCTCCTCAAAATCAAAGAAAAAGCCCTGACTTCAGCACTTTTTTTTTTACCAGTGAAAAGGGAGCATTGCCAGAGACTATGAACCCCTGTAGAGATTTTACTTTTGCTATTGATTTTATGCGTGAGATGCTGAGCTACTCTGATAATATCTGACAGTGTAGGAAGCCAGAGAGAGAACAGAAAGGTTAATACACTAACAATGTCACCAGGATAACTGGTAAAAATTTTGGAAACACTGGTTTAAAAAAATCTGAAACACCTCATTGTTTATCACCCTGAGAAGTGTTTTGACGAAACAATCATCCTCCCATTGAGGAGTTTTAATTTTTTTTTTATTGTTGTATTTGTGAGAAGGACATGTGAGGTAAAGTGGGATATGTTAGAGAGCTATAAATGCTTCAGAAAAGGAAAAATGGAAGTGGTAGAGATCTAAGCAGTGAGCTGAGGCATTCACAGAGAAGGTACTTAACATTTCCTACCTTGCTTTGTGGCTTAGGTTGCATCGATACCATGACAGTTCCTTGAGTGTTAAAATCCCTCATTGCAAAGAGTATTTTTTAATGAAGATGTCTCTGATTAACAGGATTGCTCCTCTGGGACAATGCAGACCAGAAGGCATGGGGATGTGGGACAACGCATCCTCAACTCCTCAGGAGCCTCAAAAGATATGCAGCCAGATCTGCCCTTTCCACAAAAAAAGCTGCTCCAACAAGCAAGCTGCTCTCTGAAGACATCTACCCATCCAAAATAAAACTTTGAGCCAAATGTTTTCTAGAACAATGTTATTTTCAGGGATAAATTGCTTTAAAAACACAAATAGACATTTAGATGAAATGTTTGCTGTAGTTTGGTTGCTCCCTGGGTTTGGTTGCTCTCCCGGGCATAATGGTTTGGATCTTTTTGGACTGAGGAGGCACTTGAATTCATAGAATCATAGAATCATAGAATGGTAAGGTTGGAAGGGACCTCAAAGATCATCTAGTTCCAACCCCCTACCATAGGCAGGGACACCTCCCACTACTACAGGTCACTCAAGACCTTGTCCAGCCTGGCCTTGAACACCTCCTGGGAGGGAGCAGCCACAACCTCTCTGGGCAACCTGTGCCAGTGCCTCACCACCCTCACTGTAAAGAACTTCCTCCTAACATCCAGTTTAAATCTCCCCTCTGCCAGTTCAAACCCATTGCCCCTAGTCCTGTCATTGCAAGACCTTGCAAATAGTCCCTCCTCAGCCTTCCTGTAGGCCCCCTTCAGATACTGGAAGGTTACTCTAAGGTCTCCTTGAAGCCTTCTCTTCTCCAGGCTGCAGAGTCCCAACTCTCGTAGCCTGTCCTCATAGCAGAGCTGCTCCAGCCTTTGAGTATCTTTGTGGATTCATGTCAGTGACTTCCTGGGCAAGTGCTCTCATATCAAGGGTCTTCAATATAAAGCATAACATATGGCATTTTAAAAGTGCAGGTCTGGAGAGCTGAGCTCTGGGGGATGAGCAGAAGTTGGATCACAATTGCACTCTTCAAGGTTCCAGGTGGCTAATGTAAGGACCCTCCCCACACATGGTCCAGAGAACCTGGGCCTCATGCTGGGTTTCATATGAGTGGCCCCACTTGTAAGAAACAAAGAGGTCTGTGACCTGTGCCAGGCTGCTCCTGCTGGTACCAGATCTGTCCACGCATGTGCCTAGTTGTGGGCATTTGAATTACGTGTCAGAAATATTTACTCCTTAAAAAAAAAGAGTGCTTTCCGTACAGCTACTTGAGGATTGTATGCCAAGAGACTAAGATATCTTTCATTTCAGTTCATTTAGTTCAGCAAGTCTGCCCACTGTAACTGTAACCCACTCTGCTGTCAGGCAATGTACTGGAGCTACAGCCCAGTAAGAGAACCAAAAAGTATACATCTGAAGCGACAGCATGAAAAAAGTGAATGGGGGTGAAAGATAATTAGCTGAGGCAAGGACAAGTAGGTAAGTCTCCACAGTCATAATTTATGTGGGATATTGTTATAGTTATTACCATGCAATTTAACAGGAATACACCAGAGCAATTTTCATATCTTAAAACATGCAGATGCACTCACATATATATGAGAAAAGTCTCAGAACTCAAATCATCCAAAATAATCAAGAAAGTTATTATCATAAACAGTACAATTAACACAGGGATCACAAGGGACGAGTCTCCATTTCTGATAATCTTAAGAGAAAATGAAAGCATTATTAAAACTTCAGTGTAGAAAGAGTAGCTACATTCACATCTCTGCACATCACCAGCACTCTGTGGTCTTTGTCAGTCCCTCCTCTACTATTTCTTTGCCAGTCCCAGAACCAACAAAGCATATAGATTTGAGATGTTCTGAACCAACAGAGGACACAGATGGTGCTGAAAAATATTTGGACTGTCCTTGCTAGTTTAAACTGATTTTTTTTTTTTTTTAAACTGAAGAGGAGCAGTTTTCAGTTACTAAAGAGGAGGAGGAGGAGAAGGAGGTATGGCCGCTATGGGTACAAGCTTCTGGGAATTTAAAGTTTCAAAGAGAAAAATGGTGCTTTATGATGGTCTGTGCTGCCATCCATAATTTACAGGCTGCTTCTTTTGATGTTGCTGTCAATACAGTATTTCTACCAGTAACATGAGATAAAGTGCTACCATTTCAACAAAAGGAGACATTCATCATTTTAATTCACACTTAAATTGCTGAAGATTATCCACTGTCCATTAGACTTCAACAATATCCACACGTAAGCGGTTCTAATCATATGCTAAAATACAATAACCACCAACTCGCAGCACCATCTGAAAAAACTCTGTCACTCCCACACTGATAAGTTTCTAGCTCCCTCAGAATTTTTTTTCTCTTCTGTTCCTGTATTTGCAGGTGCCCAGTGTGCTTTCAACTTCATATGCAGCCACCCAGCCATCCTTTGACTCTTCATAGTTTCCCACTGAAGGTGAATAGCTTGTGTATGTTTTAGTCTACTAAATACAGTTTAGAAAGAGCTGGGTTTGTCTTGAGGCATGAGGATAGGCTGGAAGAGCCACTGAGGCTTACTGTTGTCTTTTAAAATCTCTTCCTTAAGCTTAAAAATGTTGCCCCAGATTTGGAAACCAAGCACTTACTCAAGGAGGAGAGATGAAGCACCACAGCTGTCAGTGCCATTTGTGCCATTTCTGGATCACAAAATCATTTTCTGTCTGTTTGCCATGTACTGAAATAACAACAGAATGAACCTCCAGATAATGCAGTTCAGTGGTTTTATCTTTTTTGTGTTGATCCTAGAGGTGAGTTGGGACCTTCTTTGAGTTAGCCCAGAGAGCCCTGTCACACTGAGTCTGCCTTGCCAGCAAATCACTCTGCAGCTAAAGCAAGAGAAACTTGCTCTCCTCTCATGAATTAAGGCTTATGCATGCTTCCTGAAAACCACATTTTAAATGGATCAAATAAAGAAAGCCTGTTATGTTATTTCAGGGTTTGGGTGGGGTTTTCTTTTTTTCATGATTTCTTTTCTAATACTGTGCTAGTCCATGTCTGTAAAAATCTTCTTCCCTCTGTTTGCTGAATCATGCCTGGAATCCATATTAGAAGTCAAGTGTAAAAAGAAGGAGGGGAAGCTGTGCTACAGGCAGCTGTTGTTGTCAGTGCCCTTTCCTTCTCTGAAATAAAAGTCACATAGAAACTTAAAAATCTTGCTGGGCCTCTATTCCTTACTGCTAGCATTACCTCCCTTCAGAGCTATATAAGGGTAAACATTTTCCTTGCAATAGAATTAACCCATTCACAAGGTTTTGAAAATAGGCTTTCTGCCTTTCTCACAGCTGACACCACCTCATACTGCTCTTACATGCCTGTGGCTTAGTGTGTCCTACTCTCTCTTTAGCACTAGCAACTGCTTCACAACTCTAAAGCACAGAGGCACAGTGACGCTGGACACTTGCATTTGTTCTGCTCTAATCAAGACACCGAGTTAAGAGGAGCAGAGTGATGAAAGAGCTGCTGATAGCACTTCAGAGGCAAAGCTTACAAATACACAGCTGTGGCAGAAAGTTGTATAATCCAGTATTAATTTGAATACGTGGGAATATACAGATAAAATCTCAAGTCAATAATTAGGCTGCTAATTGACAAGACACTTACCCCGTCCCAGTGTGAATCATGGCCCTTAATCATTGCACGCTGCTGCTGGAACAGGAAGCAAGACAGGTAAGCAGAGCCACATAAGAAAGACCTACAGTTCATTTCACACCTATATTAAAAAAAATATATATAGAGAGAGAGATTGAGATTTTGTATATAGAAATATAGAGATTTTGTAGCTCTGTCCCCCAGCCTATGATCTTCTTGCCAGCAGATGGTATGGATTTGGAGAGATAGGACAAGCGCTTGAGAGAGATCTCTACTGAGGGGACTGAAATAGATAAATTGCATCAGATTTGGGCAAGCTGTTGAAACAAAATCAGTCTGAGACTAGAAGAGTAATATCATATGGAAATACCATTGATGCATGCTTTGCTTGTAACTCTACCCTAGGAACTTTCTATGGCCACTGCTGGAGACAGGATGCTGAGATGTGCCTTCCTCTGAGGCCTTATGGTTATTCTTATGTTCCAGCGAAATCACAGTCAAAAGTGCTGCTGTCAGGAAAGCCATGCTGGCTTCATGTTGGCTTCATGTTGGCATGAAGCATGTGCTTAGCTGTCCACCTCATTTTATTATTTTGTAATACATTTTCTAGCCTTCAGGGCTTCATTTACCTCTCAAAGATGTATCTACAAAGTTATTAATTCCTAGTGATGCACAAAAAGTCGTTCTGATGAATTTTAGATGAATTACATCTTGGGTGTTTCAGACAACAGAGGGGAGATGACTTCCCTTATACTTCTGTGGTACACCTGAGGAAGTAGTGACACAGCCAGAGCAATTTCTCTGCCTTCCAATTCTCTCCTCATACACATCATCAGCCCTCATTTATTTTTACTACTTAGGATATTTTTGTGCATTTACTTTGCTTTTCACTATTGTGAAGTTATGCAAGGTGATTAATGTTCTTTGACTGTGTAATGACTTCACTTGATTTGTGAAAAAATAATTAGAGAAGAAAGAAACCGCCCTTAGAGAAAACCATGAGACCAGATGGAAAGGTATGTCTTGGGCGTGGGAATGGTTGCACAGTAGTTTTGGGCAGTCACTGGGTGATTTTGCTCTCTCATTTCCTCAGTGATGATCTCAGTGACCAGTGTCTCTTCTAAATTATTAGAAAAGTTTAGGAGAGAAACTTATCAGCGAAATTTGCCCTTCTCGGCCAGCAGATTCATCTGAGTTAATCCTCTCTGAAAGATTTGACCAGCCAGGGAGGTCCTTCCCCATAACTTCAGTATTTATCAGAGGGTTTGGTTCGGTTTCAGAGGACAAATCATCAGGCTGGCATCTCCACACCCAGGTGGGAGTGAATACAGACCAACCTCTGCCAAAATAATAACAATAATAAAGGAAGATCAGTTGACTAGTGCTTATGCTCAGCCACTTCCTCCACTAATGAAGCTTGAAACAAAGGAGAGAGTACAGAAAACAAATGCAACACAGGATGCCATCTACTTGCACTTACCACTGTTGTCTTGCAGAGGGGGCTTCATACTTCAGCGGTGTAGGACTGCACACCTTGCAACAGACCTCAAAGTTCTTTTGTCCTGTTCCATGGGATTTGTGACAGCAAGTAATAAGCATGTGGGGTTGTGTGACTCTTTCTGTCCAAAAAGCTGTATAGGAACCTGACCTTAAACATAAGGAACTACTTGACTCAACTTATTGTGTGATTCTGAAATAAGACTCACATTTCAGAGAAGTTCTAACTTTATTCACTTCAAATGTTCTCCTCCTAAACATATTTCCAATGAATGTCCAAGGGTACCAGAAACCTGAAAAAGGCACCTACTCCTAAAGGTTTTCTAGCTGCCTTTCAAGATTAAAAGCTTGTGGCTTCATTCAGGTTGTATGTATTAGCATGCTAAGGGAAAGCTCAGTTGGTGCTGATCAGCAAAAGTGCATTGGTTTATGCACATTTGGCAAGAATCAATGCACCGTCTTCCCGCACAGGTACAACAATGGCTTCCATCAAACTTTTGGACAAAAGTCCCCTACCAGCTCACTTGTTAAAATGGGTCTACTGACTCTTCCATCCCAAGAGCCTTCTTCCTCCTCTCTAGTTAAAACACCCTGGCTTTTCTAGGACACATTTCATTTGGTCTGAGAATCCAGTGACCAGGACAAGCTGGAATACAAATAATTTCATCGAGCTCCAGTGTGATCTCAGAGGCTTTCAGCTGGAGACATTTTAGAGCTGGAACCAGTTCTATACAGTTCTGAAAAGCATCAAGCCAAGTTTTGACATGTCATAAAATATTTATTTCTAACCTGAGAACTTGTGCAGCAGCTGAAACAGGATTAAAAGAAAAAAGAGGCATCCGGTACAGTGTGCATGCAAAGGTTCTCATTCACTCTTATGTTCCTCTGTTGAATCTTCATTTCGCTACAACATCATTTTGATCCGAGTTAGAAAACAATATCCCACATCCACAAAATAGGAAGAGTTAGGAGTTATGTTTTGGGTCTAATTCCACTCTCCAGAAAATCCAGGGTGTGCAAAAAGTTAGTTCTTTTCAGTCTTAGAAGCACTTATTAGTTCACAATCCAGATTACCTGTACTGGCTCATTTTAAAGTGATGAGAATTCTGAGTCTTGGGGGGAAAAAACACCAAGACTGTCAAATGTCAGATTTCTCTGTAACTTCCCAAAGTTTCTCTAGCTAAAATGCTGAAATCCTAAAATCCACACACTTATATT